>NDGN011325250.1:0-26082 GCA_002564285.1 Tympanoctomys barrerae
CCATATATTTTGATCACCCCTCGTGCACTTTTCAGCAGTATTTCCCACACTACTCTGTAATCACTTCTAGTATGTCTGTCGCCCTGGCTTCTACTGGAACTGCCTGTGCTCAGGAGCAGCATTTTATTTTTACTGCAAATGCTGGGCATCTGAGGAATGAATGAGGCATTCTTGGCTTACTTCAGATCTGACACATTTCTGGAGCTCTGCCTCCAACACCTCCAGCTAAGGTGGTCCACTACTCCCTCACTGATGGGCCATTGTCCCTACCTTGTCTCTGCAATCAGTAGGACAGGGTCTCCTGATCCATAGCCTGATCTGTCCTGCCCCAGCATACTTCTCCTTCAGGGCTCCCTCTCCTCCCTTCTCTTGTAAGCACCTCTCAACCCTGGGACAGTAGTCCTTGTCCTACTTAATACACCTGTCTGGCTGCCACCTAAACCCTGCCTATGTGTGAATTGCTAATTAGTGTTAGTGACAGTAGCTCTAGGTGAGACCTAGGTACCTGCATGTGTGAAAGGCAGAGGGGAGAGACCCTCTGTGTTTCTCTATGTCTCTCTCTTGCTGCCATGGTGAGGGATGTGCCTAAGTCTTGGCAGAACTGGCACTCAGGACCAGGTCTTTTCTGGGGTTTGGCTGCATCTCCTAACTTTTTGGTCTTGGATATGTACACGTGTGTATGTTCATGGGTGTATAGTTGGGAGTGAAGGTTACTACTCTGTCCTTATGAGGGAGTATCAGACCCTTATATGTAAGTCCTTGTTCTCTCTATCTCTGTCTCTCTGTCTCTATCCATGTCTATGTCTGTCTCTGTCTTTCTGTCTCTGTCTCTCTCTCTCTCCATCATAAAGCAACAGATAAAAGTAAAGCTGTGTTAATTAGTAACCCTGTATAGGGGTTTTAAAAGATTGATTTGCACTGCATACTAAACCTTGGCTGTTAGACCTTCAGATGAGAGCTGGATGTCAATGAAAGCTTTCGCTTTGGGTGCTGGTAGAGGAGAAGGATCTCTACCTTTGGCAATGCCCTGAGACACCTGGACTGGAAAGACCTGAAGAAATGTTCCCCAAAGAGTATTTACATGGAGCCCATTAGCTCACAGCTTCCTGGACAAGGTACACGCTGGACAAGCATCTGTCAGCACTGAAGGGATGCAGATCAAAGCACCTGTTAAACATGAAGAAGAGAACCAGACATGGTGGCACACACCTGTAATCACAGCACTTGGGGAAGCTGAGGCAGGAAGATCACAAGTTTGAGTCTCACTTGGGCAACTTAGCAAGACACTGTCTCAAAATAAAAAAAAAAAAAAAAAATTTAAGGGCAGAGGATACCACTCAGTGCTAAGGCTCTGGGTTCTACTCCTAGTACTGGGAAAACAGAAAAAAAAACCCAACGAACGAAAAGATCAAAATCCCACTTAATGTGATGTGTGAAAAACAATTTTTTACAAATATGCTATGGAATGTGAAAGGTTGATTTTATCCTAGGAAGACCCAGCGCCTCTGGACCAGGATGCAGTGCCCTGGAATCAACCTAGGCTAGAGAGGAAATTAAAGAAGGGAGGCAAAGAGCTTTTGACTGCTGCAGAGTAGCAAACAGCATTTAGCCTAGATGGACAGAGGCCACATGAAGGCAGATGGGAGGAAATTCAAGGGAGTGCTTGGAGTGAACAGGAGTGACAAGGTAATCTACCACCATAATCATTCCACCTGCCAGGTGTAGAAGTAGGCAGGGCAGCCTTGCAGCTGGGAGAGGGCCCCTTGGAGAAATGCTGCGCAGCCAGCCCTACTTCAGTGCTGCTGGTTATCTGGTTTTTACAACTGCAAAAAAATATTTGGCCAAAACAGTATCTAAAGAGTGTGAAAACAAAATGGGAAATATAACAGAAAATAAAAATAAAAGAACCAAGAGATGAATCTTAATTCCAGTTCCACTATTTACTGGTGATCTGCCTCTCAATAAAACTATAGAGATGAGACACTGAATTTCACCAATTCTCTGCAATGGGGTAGAAGGGTAAAAAACATTAGTGACAGCATAGCTAGCTGTGAACTTGAACTAGGAACCCATGGCTAAGGCGCTATGGTGCATCTTGGGGATCTGACACAGCAGCCTAAGCAGGACACTGAAGTACTTGGATCAGGTGCTGCGCATCAGGGCACAGAGGCATTAGCAAGGTGCTTCTGTTCTTCATGCTGATCCTAGGTTCCACTTGCAGATGGAGTGCTGGACAAGGCACCACACTCAGAAGCTCTCAGACCTCTGTGACAGAGGCCCTCGAGACCTTCATGAGAGCAGGCCTTGTCTTTCACTGAGGACCTCCTCTCATCCTAAGGGATGTGTCTTGGGCAGACAGCTACAAGGGAACCCTGCAACCTTTCTCCACATGGAACTGATGCTCAGACACAGTTCCACTCCTTGAGAGTTTGTGGGCCACTATGGAGACAAGTAGGACAACAAAAATAAAGCCTGATGTGGGCCATAAAGGATACAAAGTAGGGCAGGCTGATGGTAGTGAAGTGGAGTCCATGGCTGCACATGCAGGGCCAAGGAAAATCACCTCTAAGGAGCTCAACGGAGGTTGTGACTTAAGTAGCAGGGAGGAAAAAAAAGGAAACAAAAGACACCAAAAAAGCACAAAGGAAGAGAAACAAGGGAAAGGAATAGCACTGCAGCAGAGGCACCAGCAAGTGCAGAGGGCTGGCGAGGCACGCACAAGGGAAGCAGGGCCAAAGAAGCTCCTCAGAAGAGGGGAGGGCAGGGCCAGAGCCAGGCACACAGGCTGAGGCACATGATTCACTTCAAATGAGGTGAGGCACAGGGACTAACATCAAGTCACCTTGACTTGATGAGGACCTCCTCTCATCCTAAAGGATGTGGTGGACCTCAGAGGCAGGAGGTCCAGAAAGCTGCTGCGGGAGTACAAGCCACCCGTGCTGACTCACCTGGGAAGTACCTGCTACTCTCTCCTGCCTGGTGTCCCATTCAGACATGTCCATCTGATGAAACTCTCCAGTGGAGACATCTGGGTACACTTTAGAAAATATCTTCCTTCCTTTAAAAAGTAAGGATTTGGCCCATAGGACAAAATAGCCATGCTCTCATGTCCTGGACAATGCAGCAGCTATAGGCACTGGCCCATGACCAACTCTATACACATAGATTCTTCACCCTGGCTGCAGCCATCCTCTTAAGATAAAACAAAACAAAACAAAAACTGAAAAATAGGTACAGAAGGATCTTATCTAATCTGATAAAATCCATTTATGACAAACAAATGGCCAACATCATAGTCAATGGGGAAAATCTTAAAGCCTTCCTTCTAAAATCAGAAACAAGACAAGGTTTTCCACTATCACCACTCCTGTTCCATATAGTACCCAAAGTTTTAACAAAAGCATCATCCAGAGCAATTAGACAAGAGAAAAAACAAGAGAATACGCCAAATCATCATCATCTGCAGATGACAAGATCCTCTATGTGGAACATTCAAAAAATCCACTAAAAGACTCCTAGAATTAATAGCCCAATTCAGCAATATACCAGGATACAAAATCAGCATACAAAATAAATAGCATTCCTGTACACCAATAATGAACTGAGAAAGAAATTAGGAAAACAATACCATTCAGCATGGCACCAAGAAAAATTAAATACTTGGGAATTAACCTAATCAACAAAGTGAAAGACCTCTACAATTATAACTACACTACCCTGAAAAAGAAGGTAGAAGAAGACATCAAAAAAAAAAAAAAAAGGAAAGATATTGCCTGTTCCTGGATAGACAGAATAAATATGGTCAAATGGTCATATTTTCAAAACTGCTACACAGATTTAATGCAATCCAAATTTAAATATTATCAGCACTCCTCGTAGAACTACAAAAAAAAAAAATCCCTAAAATATATATGACACCAGAAGAGACCTAGAATAGCAACAGCAATACTAAGTAACAAAACTACAATCCTGAATTTAAAATTATATTACAAAATTATAGTGATAAAACAGCATGGTACTGGCATAAAAAGACGTGGATCAATGGAACAGAAGATACATCAACAACCTTAAGCATATGCAGCTGTTTGATCTTGAACAATCGAGTACAAAACATGAACTGGTGGAAAGACAGCGTCTTTTATAAAAGTGCTGGGAAAACTGACTATCCAGATTTAAACTGAATCTAGACCTGTATCTCTTACCATGTAATAAACTAAAATCAAAGTGGATCAAAGATCTAAATGTTAAAGCAGAAACACTGCTGAAAGATAAAACAACCATTCTTGAACATATAAGCATAGGTAAAGACTCTCTAAATAGACCTCAAAGAGCACAAGAAGTAGTGCCAAGAATCAACATATGGGATTACAATATATTAAAAAGCTTTTGTAGAGCAAAGGAAACAAGCAACAGAGTAAAGAGACAACCTACAGAATGGGAAACAAAATTTTGCCACCTGCTTCAAAATTCATTCCTCAGAGAGCTAATAACTGGACTATATAAAGAACTCTAAAATACTAGATATCAAACATGGACTGATAAAAACTGACAATAAATCAGGACTCAGCTGGCTGCCTACTGTCTTCAGATGCCTGTGATTCTGCCTCTAGTTAGCAACCCCTATCACAGGCTGCGGATTTCCTTGCTGGGGCTACACACTCAATGCGGCATGAGTTCCCTGGCTTCTCGTCCTCCAATCCTTTCTGGCCCACAAGTTTTTCCCTTCTTCACTGTCAGACCCTGCTGCCTGTACCTGTGAGGTCTGTGATGCCATAAGGAGGCAAAGCTCACATTAAGCAACATGCTGAACCCAAGAGGCAGTGATCTTATGGTCCACCCCTACAATGGGGAGATGTGTTGACCTTGTTTCTGCACAGAGTGGCTGAATCACTCCATATCTGTGGCCACAACACAATGACATCAACTACCCCAGTCAGCTGGGGTAGCAATCAAATATCTGTCACTTTTGCAACCATCACCTGCTGACTCTCGCCTGAGTGTCAGAAGCCTCCGCACAGTGTCCAGAAACTCAAGTGATACTGCTGGAGACTGAGGCCAAGCTAGGAAGTGCATACCCCCACCTTGGCCACAGACACAGGTATAGACAGGGCTGCATGCAATGAAGGCAATCAGGCCTAATGCTGCTTCAGTTCTACTCCTAGGAAAGTAGGTGCAGTCTTCCGGTGCTGCCCACCTGGAGGAAGCAGAGCTGAGAGGACAACTACTCCAACATGCAGAAGACCTGGGTCAGGGAGCACTTCAGGCCAGCCCTGTCCCAATAAGTGAGCCAATGTATGCTTCCTTTCTAAGCATGGTGTTTCCACTTACAATCCAGCATCCTCACCAAGGAGACCTATTTTTACAAAAGGGGCCATGTTGCAGGTAGCCTCTTGGAAAAGGAGAAGCAGCTGTGAGGCCGGGGGAGGAGTTCTAAAGCAACTCACCTCAATCAGGAAGAGTTCCCACAGCAGCCAGAGTGCCTCTTTGAGTAAGGGCCCCTGTCCCAGGGTCTGGATGAATAGCCTCCACACCTGATTAAGCATATCCAAGGGAAGCCAGCCTGAGAAGTGCACAGTCACTGGGAGCTCGAGCTGTCTTCAGAAAACAGGGCAACATCACCAGGAGCATCACAAGTTCCCAGAGTCAAGATGTAATCCAAAGGCTGGCAGAGAGGCTATGCAAGTCCTGTTGAATCATCACTCTCACTGTGAAATTATCTTCCTGCCTTCCATGTAGGTTCCTGGGGTGGGGGATAAATACCAAGGAGCCAGCCATTACTGGTAGTCACTGTGGAAAGTGGCAAGAGAGCTTCTCCCAGCTATGGGCTATGGCCCTGGGGCCTTGGACCCATTCAAAAAGCATACTTGAAGTGTGAGGTGTGTGCTCTGGGCTCCAGGCCTCTGCCACATCTGCTGTATGTTACAAGGTTATCCTTTCTGGCTTTACCTTTGAAGTATGAGTGTGACCATGGCTAACATGAATGTGTAGACCCTTTCTGCTCACAACTATACAAATCAAATCCATTGACTGAGAATCATTTTAAATACAGGATTAAGAGCTCTTCTATATCCAGGACAGGAGAGCCTGAATAATGGGAAGTTCCAAAAGCATCACGCAGGCATTGTACAAATGGAGATAGTTCAAAGGGTAGCAATGTAGGGCAGGATGAGGGTACTGAGAAAGTCACGCAGCAATGATCGGACAGTGGCTGGCTGGCACCTTATGCCAACACCGCTGCTTGGAGGAAAGAAGCCCAGCTCTGCATCCCTGCTCCATCTCTCTTCCCAGTGGGGTGATGGATGAAGATCAGCCAGAGTTTGCAAGCCCAGCATAGTGCTTCATACAAAAATGACTATGTCTATTAACTGGCAAGTTCCAGGTAAGAAGAAGAGGAAAACTCACAAGGGACAAGCAAGCAGCAAAAACAAAACAAAACAGAGCAAACTGAAAGAGCAAACAAAACAGAGCAAACCTCATTCCCAGTCTGACTTCTGAAGGATAGTGCAGGAGTCTGAGCTAGGCTGACCATGGGAGGTGACCCAATGCCAGCCTAGGGACCTGAGGGGCCTCATTGGAAGTGCCCAGGCCTGTGGAAACTCTGCCACAGGGTCAAACAAAACTCCCACAGCACAGTGCTGGAGAGAAAGTCCTTTAGACAACAAGGAGTCCTCACTGGAATCCCAAGGTACAGATTCTGTGCTCCCTCTTCTATAGTGACTGACAGTAACAGACTCCTCTGGGGCCATAATCCCACTCAGTAGAAAACCTGGCCAGTCCATGCCAGAAAGGCTTCTGGGCAAGTGCTCCATCTGAGCCTCAGATGTGGTGTGGCTGGAGGAAGCGCCCCTTTCAGGCAAAGCACATGGCTTGCCTAAGGCCCAAGCACACTGACAAAAGGTCATGACCCCGGAGGTTCTCAGTGCCAACTGCCAGAGATCACATTAAATCCTGTCAGGCAAAGAGGCCTGGAATGTCATTGTTTTAGAGATGAAAAATCTAGGACCAGTGAGTAGCTAGGTCTGCCTGACTCCCATGAAGCCATGAACGGTTGCCTCTTTTTCTACCAGACAGAGGCAAAGCCTTCAGTAAAAAGCCACTGAAGAATATGACCGGGTAAGATGAGACAAGAGAGCAGCTTTCCTCTGTTAATGATGTCCTAGTTAAAAGAGTAACACCCGACTCCAGCACACCGACCCACAGCAATGCTACATATTAATCGGAAAGAAGAAAAATCTTTCCCGAGTTGTTATCTACTGATAACAAGACATCCTTGTGAAGAGAACCTTGTCCCTGGTCACAGCACTTAGAGATACAAAGAGGATTAATGGCTCCTGAACTGTAGTCAGCCTGGATGAATAGATGTGGGCCCTACTGGGTCAGCAAGGCCTTGGGGCACAGAGTGTACGGCTGGGGTTGCACCACCAGCTGCTCTCCCCAGCAACCAGCCCCCCTCCCCAACACTGCTGTTTTCCTCCTTGCCTCTTGCCTTGGGCTGCTTGGGATCCTCTGTGACAGCCTGTGCAGGGGTCAAGGCAGTTTCTTTCCAGTGAAGACTCCACGATGGTAGTCTGAGCCACAGCAGCAACCAGCGCTTGTTCAGACTATAGCCTGCACACCGGGAAAATCTGGGAACACATGGGGGCTGGGAGAGAGGCTGCATGGAGAGGGCTCCCTGGGGAGGTGCTGCTCATCTCCAGGGCCCTGCAGCTGTTCCCTGACAGAGGCCCTGCCTCCTCTGCACCACACCCTGGCTGGGTGGAAGCATCACACACCAACCCACTCCCCTCCTAGGGGACTGCATCTGGGAGGCAACAAGTGAACTCCTCAGTCCAGCTGATCCATCCTTGAAGAGTTTAGCCCGTACCCAGTGGTGGGTCTGAGAAGTCCAAGTTGACAGGGGCCAATCCAATCACCTTCAGGGAATAAACAAGTGACAACAGAGGTAACACAGAGGGAGTTGACACAGTAGTCAAATCAGCACCATGGGAAAAANACAACTCCAACATTAGAGAAAACACAGGTAGAGTGGTAGAAACCAGGTAGCAGGGAGAGAACTCAGCCTAGCACATAAGGGAACAGAAATCCAGGCCTAGAGCTGCTCCTGCTTTGGTAAACTGAAGGTAAACTTGCATTTCTTGAGAAAACTTCTCTATCTAACACACTTTTCCCATAGTCCCTAAGAGCAGAGGAGAAACACATACCCCTCTGGGGTCCAGGGGTAGAGCCTGAAGTTGCCTGAGGCAAAGAAGGATAAAACTGCTTTGAAATTGCCTCTTTTATCTTGAAATATAACTTGAACTTTCCATGCTATTCCATAATATCAGTGTTTGCTTTAATATAAAAATAGCATTTCTCCCCTCAAAGCCTCATGTAAAATTGATGTTCCAGGAAGATGTGCCCTTTCTAGTCTGTGGCTTGCCATCCTCATCCTGGTGAGTGGGCACCCTGGGGGGAAGATGCCCTGGGAGCACATGTCCTGAGGAGGACCTAAGTACCCAGGTGGGACAGGGAGGCTGGGGAACCTCAGCGGTCCTCCTTGCTAGAAGACTCATAACATATAAACTCCCCAGTTCTTACAAGCCTCAAGAACCAGAGGCCCCAGCTTCAAACCCATCTTAAGTGAGGTAATCACATAGTGTACACAACTGCAGCTCTGCAGTCCTTCCAATAGCTCTTGTGTGCTCCCCACGCCTACCAAGCCATATTTATAGTAAGATGCTGGGTAGGCATCTCAAAGGACAGGGCAGCACATACAGCCAAGCAACAAGTCTAGAGCCAGAAGTCACATCCTCCTGCACTACTGTTTCAATGCCTCACAAAAATGACAAAGGACACACCAAGAGTCTAGTGAGTATAGAGCACTTGCTCTCAAATAACGGATGGATTGCTCTGCTGATCAAGACAGGGTCTGTAGCTGCGCTGTGAGGACACACATTACTATGGCCCAAGTGACATCTCAACTTCAATATCTTGTGAACTGGCTTTCAGCAGGTGCAGAGGGCCACCACTGCCTCTCCAGCCCTTCCTCTGCCCTCAACACACACAGTCTGGGATGATGGATGCAGATGCTGCTGCTGTTGAAACGCTGTCAGCCAGTAAGGGTCATCCCTATCTGTCATCCCACTCTCTAGCCCTCTGAATCTCTTCCTATTCAGCAGTTCTGGGAGGAACCCTTCCATCCCCTCACTCACTGTGCCCTCCAGCAAGTCACTTCACCTTTTCAGGTTGCAGCAAAATGAGGCAATTAGATCACATTACCTTGAAGGCTCTCTGTAGCCCAAAGAATCTATGATTTTAGCTATGCAACCATTAACCAGAACGAGAAAGGTTCATATATATCAACACAGAAAGAACTGTAAGATGTATTATTATAGTACCAAAAAAAATCATGCTGCTGAATAATATAGCATGATTTCATTTGGGTAAAGTATAAGCTTGAGTATGCACTAAAAATTTTTGAAAGGATACACAAGGAAGCATAAACAGTGACTACTTTCTGGTGGTGGGATAAGGGGTGTCAGGAGAACAGTGTTTCACTCTACGCTAACTTCAGCGCTCTACCACATGTATACATGACTTTTTAAATGAAGTAAATAAACACATACAAAGCCCTATGGTTGCAGACATCCCAGCAACATTGAAGTCTCTGCTTGCCACTGCTCATGCTAAGGACAATGTGGGGTCTCTCCTGCCATGCCTGTGTGGCCCTGTCATATGCAACTTGTGGAATGACAACAACAACAAAAAAAAAAACACAAAAAAAAAACCCTTGTCTGTCACTGGCCTCAGAAGGGTTTAGACCTCCCATATGCAGCCAGCACAACCCACCTGCTGCTCCCCAGTGTTAGACACCCACAGCCTGCTTCCTGTCACAGCAGCACCTGCAGACATGGACTGAGCCAAGGGAATAAATAGGAAGCCCTCTCCCCCGCCTCCTCTTCCTGACTTTCTAGGCCATCCCTCCATCTTCTGCAAAACACCTGTCATGTTATCCCCAGTCTAATGTCTGGTCTTGGTCATTAAAGACATGTGCTGCTCCTGCGCCTCCAGTGGCCCAAAGGACAGAGCAGCTACTTGGTGGAAGTGGCTTCCTCCTGATGGCTGCCTGGAGCATACCTACGAATAGCGAGTGCCTGGAGGGAGCTGCTTGTCTCTTAAGAGTCTTCATGGTATTAGAAGAGGGTAGGGGGCATCTCAGGGGAAATATCTGAGGTGTCATGGATATGTCCATTTTCCAGTCAGAGAAAGGACAATCACAAAGGAGAGGACACAACAATGATATAACCAAGTAACAGCTAGGTATAGCTCCTTGAGCTCCCCCCCCCCCAGCTGCTTGTGGGAAAGGCCCTGGGAACTCACTTACAGCTCCCATGGCAATGCAACTGGGTATCTTATCTGACAGCACAGGCTTGGCCCAGAAAGGGCTGTCCCACAGGCCAGCTGTCTCCCCCTCTGCCCAGTCACCATCCCCTCTGCATTCAGGGCACACTTGTGCCCCAGGAATTGGCCATACCTCTCATAGCTTGAGGGCACCTGTTTTGGGGCAACCCTCCCTAGCAGATTCCCTGGAGTGTCACCACATTTTCACATTGCTATAAGGGCATAGTACCACCATGCCAGGCTTTCAACCCCCTCCTTCAGGAGAGTTCAAGTCTATGCCAAGGGAAATCTACTGGTTCCAGGGTCCTTCCACAGGCAGACTCCCCCACAGACAGCCCTTCTTAGTCTGCAGCGATTGTACTATTGTGTCGGCATCCCTGGATTTTTTGTAATAATAATAAAGAGCTTGGATTACGGGATTAATCGCTTTCATAGCAATTCTGGAGGAAGAAATGGGAATGATTAGGCATGCCTGATGTCTGCTTTGACCTCATTCAAGGTAGACCAGAGCACAGGAAGCAGCATGGCTGTCCCCACAGGGTGAGAGAAAGTGGAGAATATGAATGAGTTACTCAGGGCTGCAAGACACCTCAATGACAGAGTAGAGGCAAGAAACCTCCTATACCCACAAATCCAGATGATTATATACCGCTTCATTCAGAGCTTAGAGATCACTCAATTAAAAATGAATCAGCTGAAGTGACTTTCAGGAATAAGAGCTATCTGAGAAAGGGAAAATCACTCCCAATCAGCAGTACTTTCACCTGAGACACACACCAGGGAAGACAAGTGTCAGGATGAGGCAGAGACACTGCAGGGCAGTGGAGAGCCTGGGCTGTTCTAAGCCTTGTGTCTCAGAGAAACTAAGTCTGTGTTATTTGGAAATGAGAATAAGAAACTAGAGTCTGGAGAATGGGGCATACACAGGGAGACAACTGGAATGCTGCCTTACAGGCTGCCTGGGAGAGACAGTGTCTCCCGGAGAAGAACCTGGGCCATGTAATAGAGTTCTGAGAATGTCAAACATGGAAAAGGTGCTCCCAGTCGGAGGTGGACCAAGAGATGGATATGCTGTGAGCTGTGAGCACCCTGTGGGAGTGATCAAGCCTGGGGCCGCTGCTGCACAGTCTGTGGAGGAAGTTCAGGAGCAACTGGATTAGAAGCCCATCCTGGCTGTGAGGTTTCTGAGGCTTTTTGCACTGCATTCTACAGTCTCTTTGGGATATTGTGCCTCAAGAGCTAATGACCAGCCATCAGTGGGAGAGTCTTCCAGAGTTACATAGACATGGAGCCCTTTTAGGGTGCACTCTCCCAGGTTGGTGCTGAGGTCATGCTGCATCCTCCTTGAGTTTGGCTCCAAGAGAATACCTTAGACCGTGTGAGAAGAAAAGCAGACAACCACACAGGCTGCAGGGGACACTAGCTGGGCCCAGCCCTGCAAAGTCCAGCTCTACAAGACACTCCTCACAGAAGTGTTAGCACAGCCACAAGCACAGGCAGCCCTGTATGTCCCCCACACCCCCAGGCTGAGATTCTAACACCTGGAACACAGGTGGCCTGTGGAGCTCTGAGGTTGGCACCCCAGCAACCCCAAGACAAGAGCTTCAAGCAGTCGTTGATCTAGCTCATCTC
This sequence comes from Tympanoctomys barrerae, assembly GCA_002564285.1. Classification (NCBI taxonomy): domain Eukaryota; kingdom Metazoa; phylum Chordata; class Mammalia; order Rodentia; family Octodontidae; genus Tympanoctomys; species Tympanoctomys barrerae. The sequence continues at coordinate 12,013 of NDGN011325250.1, forward strand.
TGATATAGCCACTTTATGCTCATCAGTAAGCTGCTAACCTCAAACACAAGTGCAACCACTTCTCACAGCCCACTCCCTCAGTCCTAGTGCCAGCCATCCCCAAACACCACACAGAAGAGACCACAGCCTGCTGTCTGATTTTCTGCTCTCAGATTTTCTGCTCTCAGACTTGCCCTACCAGTTTATTGGCCTTCCTGAGGCTGCAGCCTTCTTCCAAAGTGCAAATCACATCTGTTTCAAGTATCCTGGTCATTTCCACCCTTTCATATGCAAACTACTTCCTGTCCCCTGTAAGGTCCACCCATGAGGCCCTGTCCCCTGGTTTCCTCAGGGCCTTGCCTATCATGTTAGTGCCTCTTTGCTCAGAGATCTCTCAAAGTAGGATCAGACATCCTCCCAGAGCTCTGCCCCAGATCTAACTACTTTTGAGGTGTTTTTATGTTTGCTACTTTTCCTCACTCTCACCTCAAATTTCATCTTCTTAGAGGAGGCCAGGTCCCAGCCAACACAAGCTCCAGGTGCTTTTTGACACAAGATCATGGGTGGTTCCATCCTTCACCAACTGTTTAGTGTCTGTCTCCTACAAAGGAGCTGTGCCCTGGGGCACGGCCACTGTCTGGCTAACTGCTAACTTGTAGCACACAGAGCCTACATAGTACCAAACAGCTGCTAAATAAAGCTACCCCTACCTACATCCCTGGGACTCAACTGCAGTCCCACTCAACACTTCACCTCCTCTACTGGGAAATCCAGGGCCGTGGGTGGGAGCTCTGTTCTATCCCCTTGCTGCCACTCCTTCCTGTCCCCTTGGGAACCCCAGCCACAGCAGATACTGACCTATAGAAAAGGCCAGGGCCCTGAGGTGGGTTAGGATTAAAGGAAGGTGAAAACCACTGTTTAGCAGTCTACCTGAAAACTCTTGGCACTAAGAGGTGTGACATTTTACACAAGCATATACCGGCACTGGATAGGGAGACCTGGAGAAGAGGGGATACCAAGGCTCCCAGCTTAGGATCAGAACTGCTGGCAGAGGGTTGACTCCCTTGACCAGAAGTCAGGCATGCCCCAGAAGTTGGTACTGCTGCTCCGTGCAGAGTGGGGCACAGGACCCAGAACCTTGGTCCCTTGCTTATACTCAAGGAGCTCCGGGGCTGCACTGGCACTCTCCCTCCCCCACCAATACATCAGTGTTAGGTAGGATGCTATAACTCTGTCCTGAACTCCATCAAGGGACAAGGTGTACCTGTGTTACCTAGCCCAACAGAGTCACCACATCTGTGTGGGAAGAGCTGACTCTAGGCCCTGCCCTCTGATGAGGGCTCATCGTGCCTTGGATGTGACTGTGCCTCTCGCCCTGCTTCAGCTATTTATTACTTGTCCAAAGTGCTGCTAAGTCCTGGTTTCCCCTGCTGGCAGCGTGGCTTCTCTCCAGCCCACAGAAAGCCCATCCACTTCCTGAGCAGCTGTCACATATGCCAGGGAATCCCCAACAAGCAAGAGGGCTCTGGGTCAATACAAAATCCCTCTGACTGGTTCTTCACATAGGCTGAGCAGATGCAGAAAAACAGTGGCAGTGTATTAAGCTGAGAACCTGGACAGATAACCTGTCACCAATGTCAGGTGCCAGACCACCTGGGTCTTGGCTGCCATTCTGGCTCCCAGCTGGCTCCTCCACCCACATGACCAGCAAACTGCAAACTTAAGAGCAGGGCCCAGCCCGCTTAACTACCCTCTTACTAGCACTTTCTGTGGACCTGAAAGGAGCCCGTAGACCATGCACCAAGCCAACCACAAAGGTTGCGTGGCAATGAGCATTTTCCCATAAATGCTGTTCTTGACACTGATAAGGTCCTCGGCTCATAGAGTCTATGGGATGGACGCAGAGAGAAAGAAAGACACGTGGTGGTGGAGTTGGAGACATCTGGCTGCAAGGGTTGTGTATCCTGGATGATGCTGACCAGAAAGCAGGGATTGCGCTGTGTGCCCCCAATATGGAAAGGCAGGTGTGGCGGGCACAGTGTGCACCAGTGGGTACACACCAGGGTAGGGGCTAAGCAGGAGCAGGATGGCTGTATAGTAGCAGCAGAGCCATAGTCATGACCCCAAAGTATCAAGGAGTACTGGTTCTGGGGAGTCAGTTTTTGAATTGCCAAAGCCCAGAGCAAGCAGGTCATCCTCCTGGGCCCAGGGCAAGGCACTGGAGTGACTATACTCTGGGACCTGCAGAGCCTAATTATTTGCCAAGTGTCAAGGACAATGTTTGGGTCTGCCCTTCATCTGGCCCCTTCTTACTGGCATGCCATCACCAGCGCAGTGACCTTTCAGAGCCCAGAGAGTACTGAGCCCCTAGGCCCCTCTGTGTCTACCAGCCCAGGTCTGTGTCCCTCTATGGGCTTGGCTTCCATCTCAGGCCCTCATTTCCCCACCTCAATGTGGGGAGACCTGCTTCATAGGTCTCCACAAGGCTGATTCCTTGGTCTTCTTTATAGTCTGCTCTGATGCACCTTCTTCTCCAAGAAGCCTCTGCTGACAGCACAGAGCTCCTCAACCCCTTTGAGCTTTTGAAGTCCACTCTGCCACCCTCCAAGGTGCTGCTTTCCTGCCTGATCCTCTCCTAACCAGTGGTGGAATAAGAACCCTCCACACCTGAAGAGAGGAGACCTAGAGCCTGTGCTGGGGCTGACATGCCTGTTTCCTTCTCCGAGTGCAAGACCTGGCAGATCCTGGATCCTGGGATTGGCTTCACAGCTCACGGAGCTTGCTGAGAAGGCCACACCCAAAGGAACCACACTACAGTATGTAAGGGCAGCTCTGCCCTCAGGTGGGAAGCCATGGGTATATGCTTTCCATCTCCCTTTCCTTTCTGTTTCCTCACTACAAGAGAGCATCCTTGTCTCTAGGGGCAAGTGGGCAGAATGAACTACACGTTCCAACACTGCCTCAGTGGGTGACTTCAGTATGTAGCCCACACGACCCTTTCCAGCCTTCTCTTGCTGGAGAGCACATGGTGGGAGCCAAGGCCAAGAGGCAGGAGAGCACCCTGTGGAGAGTGAGCCCCGGGTCTCGGCACAGTGTTGTGTAGGTGCAGCAAGTCCCATGACTCCACCCAAACCCCAGCACACTCACATGGAGGCTGCACCTGCTCCTCATCCCCAGGGACTGGGGAGCTACCTTGCCTCTGTGTGCTGCTTTCCAGCCCAGTGCAGGTTCCCAGACTCCACAGTCCTCACCGATTTCAGCAATGCTAACTGGAGTATAGCCCTCAGCACAGAGCTGTGCCTGGAAGATTAACTTGGTGTTTGCTGAACAAGGGATGGGTACATGGATAAACACGATTAGGGCAACAGAAGGAAAACTCTTAACTGGGCCTAAGCTCAGAGGTTAGATAAGTGAATGTTACAGTGGCTCTTCATCAATGAGGACTAGATGTAGCAGCTACAGATCTGAAGACCAGCAGTGAGAGCAGCTCTAATCACAGAAGCTTTTTCTCTCTAGGAGAAGAGGACAAGTGGGCCACCTACGTATCTGGCACTCTCAGTCATACCCACACATAGCTCCCCCTTTGAAGTCATCTTTCCTAGAGCAGAGGGTGCTGGATCTCACACCTCTGCAGCAGCATTCCAGATGAGCAGCGCCTTCAGTTTTACCCTGCTCATGTGCCTAGAGAGAGCAAGGTTTCAGGGTCCCCCAAGCTGTAGGGAGGCTCAGAAATAAGTGTCATCAGAACTCTCTGCAACCCTGAAAACAACTAGAGCCTTCCTAGCAGAGAAAGTATAATGGGATACTGAGTTGACAACTTGTAGCCCACTCCAACGTAGCAGGATGCTCTGACTGAGTGGCGGGCTGGCTGGTTTCCTGGGGAGCCCCTCTTGTTGTGGTCACTGGGAATGAGAGGCCAAGAGTCAGAAGATCTGGGTGACAGGCCCCAATCCGGCCTCAGTGCTGGACCATGCCCAGAGCCCTCTGCCTTCTCAAGGGATGGTAACAATGAGCTGGACCCTCATGCATGGCAGCCAATCTAGATCTCCTTCCTACAAACCCCCAGTTGATACAAGGACATCTCTAACATAATCAATGGGTGACAAAAATAACACCATTCAAATCAGGAAGCCAAGAAATCCCAAGATAACAACAAGGAAAGTAGTCATTTACTAAGCACCTATCATGCTAGGTCATTAATCCTCTCAGCTATGCTGTACAATAAGAATTATTAATAGCCCCCCACTACTGATTGATACAGAGATGCTCATAAAGAGTGAAAAGTGAAACATACAGTCAATAAAATGGTATTACTAGGATACTTCTCTAGGCCTAGCTGATTGTAAGACAGATGCTTTTGGATTTTGCCACACTGAATCACATCATACAGGCCAGAAGTACATGCAAAGCTCAACCTGACAGGACAGATCCCAAACCTGAGACTCCAGACAGAGGACATGATCACACTTTGCTATTAGGTTTTTTGTTTTATTTTGTTTTGGTATTTTAGGGAAGGGTCTACAGGGTGTTCAGGGTCTCATTATTAGATTGGACTCATAGTGATCCACCTGTTTACAGCCTCCCAAGAGCTGGGATTATAGGTACGCAACACCACATCCAGTCTCAATTGCCATCCCAGCATGCCCTGGGGGCAGGGCCGGCATGGCACACCAGGGGACACTTTGCTATTGGAAGCAAAGAGCTGGTCTTGGACAAGTCCTAGACCACCTCTGAGTAAAAACAACCTGTTACTTCACTTATTGAGAGGACAATAGATGCTACAGGTGGAGTAAGACTCCAAGTAGGTTCAGGGAGGATTCTGGTCATGGTAGCTGGGACTTGAGTGCTACACTATTTCTTCCCTCAGTTCTTGTGGCTCTAGCTGTCCCTTGTGACTACGTCTGTGGGCTCTCTATGTAGCTCCCAGGAGAAGTGGGATGAGAAGTGGAAGGCAGAGGGGAGGAAGAGCTAGGATATGAGTGAGTCCTGAAGGGCAAAGTGGGGTGGCAGATGTTCCAGCCATGTAGCACACCTGAGGGGAGATGAAGAGTGTGGACTGGGGGGACCGCTGGTCAGTGATACACAGGCCCTCTGGGAGATGTCAGGGGAAGAGCCAAGGGTGCCTGCACCAAATGTGGCAGGGGGTCCGCACGGGCTCCCCAAATCCTCTGTCTGTAACTTCAGACCCCTGAGATGAGCATGCTCATATGCCTCAACCAAGTCCAGCCATTCACAGTGGCCTGGACACATGGCCAACAGGATGCACCTGCCATCTTCCCACTAAACCAGGCATGAAGGAGATGGGCCAACACTGGAACAGCACTGTGCTTCTCATCACAGAACTTGAGTTATGAAAAGTCATCTTTTATTAAAAATTTCATGTCTATTAATATGTAATAGGTTTATTACTGTTACTTTAACTGCATAAATGAACTCCTTTAAAATGTTTTGCCCCATTTTAAATATTTAATTGATACATGATATTTGAACATAACTGTGGGGTACAGTTCAATCACGCACTATATGTATATAGTGTATAGTGATCAAATCATGGCAATTAGAACTTTCATCTCCTCAAATACACATACTTTCTATGTGCCGGAAGCCTTTGGACTCTTCTACTTCTTTGACACATCATAGATCACTCTGGCCTCTAGTTACCATACTGAACAGGGCAATAAAACCACTGCCTCCAGCACTTACTACCTAACCTCTCCCCACTCCCACCCCTTGGTGAGCGCTCTTCCACCCTCTTCTACGAGACTCAATCTTTTAGCTTCCACAGCTGAATGAGGACATGTGATACTGTCTTTCTGGAACTGGCTTATTTCACTCAGCATTCTGTAGTAACAGTAGCTATCACCCATATAAACAAAAGCTCTTTAGGCCCCTCAGTATTTTTGTGTCTGGAAAGGGGTCCCAAAGCAACATTCTGAGAATTGCTCTCCGATATTGTAGCTACCTTCGGAGGCAGGTCCTCAGTTCGCTACACCCAGTGCACCAAGAAACGTAGGTCTGAGTGTCATATATGGCAGCAGATAAAAGGAGAGGAAAACATTGTAGCACCTGTTAGGGGCTGGCCCTGTACATGAATACTTTCTGCAAGGACAGTCTGAGCACTGACTTGAAGGACACATTTCCCTGTCTTAACTCCTTTGAACTCTGAATTACAACCAAATACTCCCTGTGGTTGTGGTCTAAGCCCTCCATGGACCCTGAAATGAGCTGTGGGGAGGCACTCTGAGAGTAACTGTCATCCCAGTCCTTGTCTGGCACCTCTTTCTCAGTGGCCCAGGTCCTCCAATATGCCAAGGCCTCTCTACTTTCTCACTGCCTGCCAAAGTCTAGATCTGGAAAGGCCCTCAACGGCCGATGGTGTTCTTGGGAAATGGTAGAACCTTTGGAGGGGGCTTAAAAGGTGGGGCAAATGGAAGGCCCTTGATGGGGACATGAGAACCCAGCCCCTACTCTTTCTCTGTTTCCAGCTGCCATGAGTCAGCAGGCTTATTCCACCTTGTGCTTCTACCACGATGCACTGTGCTCAAGCAACAGGGCCAAGCCGCTGTGGCTGAACTCTCAGAACTCATGAGCCAAAGGAAAACTCTCCTTATAAGCTGATCATCTCAGGTATTTAGTAATTGCAACAAGGAGCACCTAACTCACTGCCTAATCTGGTGTTCAGCACAGCCCTTTTTGCCCAACAGCCAGTCCTCCTCAGCTGCCTGCAGTAACACCCTTGCCTGGCACACCTGTATGTTCCCTGCTGCCTTTTGCTCCATACATCCTCACCACTTCACATGGCACAACATGCTGCCTGCTCCACACTCCTGCTCCTACGTGTCCTTGGATGGCACCCAAGCCTGGTATCTCCCACAACACTGAGAAAGCAGGCCCTATTTTTGCATCACCATGCCCTCATAGGGCCTCTGTCAGATCCTTTACCTCCCTCCCAGATCAATGCTCCTGAATAAGGCGCATTTCTGCATCTTCTCAACAGCCCGAATAACACAGGCACCTAGTAAAAGCTCACTTCTACAGGGATAACTGTTCAACTCCCGCCAATCTTCCAGACCAAATTTAGAAGGGAAGATGGGGAATGCAGTCTCCTCTGAGCTGACTTGGGAATCCTACTGAAGCGACACTGGTCAAGCACAGCTGCAAGCATCCTTTCATCCTCTCCTACAGGTGATGACTGCAGGGCAGGTACCAGTCACTCACCACTGCACCTCCAGTGCGCCTGGCACTGCACCTGGCACTGCATCTGCACATTGGAGGTTGCTGAGCTCAGAGAACTTGCAGCATCATCCCATCCCCTTCCTTTGCTGAGAGCATAAGGTCAGCATATTCCTAACCCCTGGTTTGAGAAGTGGGTAGGCTGTGAAAGGAAAAGAGGACCAGCACAGCTTTTCTGTGCCCTTGAAGCCACATTGCAAAACTTGCTCCTGAAGGACCTCCCAGGCCCTCCAGCCTCAGAGCCCAGCTGTGTAGTCCATGGTCACTTGCAGGCCAACATAGCTAGTGCCACATAAGAATGAGCTAAGAGAGCTCATTCATCTCAGAAAAAGCCACTTAACTGGGGTTAAAAGACAGACATTAGAAGAGGTGATCATCTTCACAGACACACTTAAGTCCAAACCATAGTATACTGTGCCTACAAAGTAGCATTTGGGGAAGGAGTCCCCTCCCAGTTTGTAGTCAGGAAAAGGACCAACCAGACTTGTACCTGGCTGTCATGGGTCACCTTGTTTGAAAGCCTAATGGAGCTGTGTAAGCAACTACTTAGAGAAAGAGCTGATGTGCAGACATGCTTTTCTGTGAATTTGTTAGTAAAGGGACTATTTGTAATGCAGTTTAAGTTGTTATTTTTATAAATATATTTAAACAGTATTTGTACCACAAGCTTTAACAGAAATCAATACACTTTAGCAGCTTCTCCCAGTTTCAACCTTTGTTATCCTCATCTGAAATGCTGGTCTTACAGAATTTTTGTTCATTGTTTTGGTGAGATAGGGTCTTGCTATGTAGGCTGGGCTGGCCTTGGGGCCTGGATCATCACTTGTGGTGATCTTCTTGCTTCACCCAGCCTACTGCTGGGGTTACGGGTGTATATCACTATCCCCCGCTAGAATTATTAAAGTGCTTCTCTTTACTTACTGTTCTTCTGGCTCAAAGCTAGTCGCCTGAGGTTTCAGTCCTGGGACGTCTCATCCTGGCTGGCAGCAAGAGCCCACCCTAGTCCTCCTCCTTTCAGCTTCCTCTCCTGATCTCTCCTCTTGATGTCTCCCTAAGGCTTAACTCCTCACTTTGGAGCAGCCAAGAGGAGGGGAAGGGCACAGCAACAAAGCACATGCAAATTCCATCTGTTTGCGCTCAAGGTCATGACCCTGCTGCCCAAAGGAAAGAAAATTTGTTTTGATGGTGTCAGGGATGGAACCCAGGGCCTTGAACATGCTAGTCATATCCCTAGCTCTATTATCAAGACTTTTTTTTTTTTTTTTACACAAAATGTTCTTCAAGTTTCAAAACTTGAGACACAAGTTTTAAAACTAACTTTTGCTGAGGTGCTAGATTCTACAAAGGAGTTAAAAACAATGGGAAGCTATCACAAATCTTAGCAAAATAGGCCCAAGGGTTCTCCTCAACCGGAAAGGTAAGAGAATAGAATAGGTGTGCTGTGTCAGGACAGGATTCCAAGGCAAGGAAGGAGAAAGAAATATCAGTACTCTGCAAATCTTAAAAGTCATTACTCTCTGGTGGAAGAAGAGCTTCTCAAAGGAGCCAGTCCTGTATTATGGCTGGAATCTAAATTGTCCTCCAGAAAGCGCATCAGGCATGGTGGCCAGTTGATAGGCTTTGGGAAGTGACTGTGTTGAAGGTTTCCAACTTCACCGACACCTCTTTTACCTCTCTGCTTCCTGGCTTCTATGAGATGAGCGGCTTTCCTCTGTCATCAAAGGCCTAAAAGCAATGGAGCCAACTGACCAGTGACCGAAACCTTTAGAATCACAAGCCAAAATAGAGTAAACATTTCCTCTTTTAAGTAATTTTTCTCAAGTACTTTGTCACGGCAATAGAAAGCCACTGACTAGCTCACCCACTCTAAAATAGTGTTGAGTACTCCAAAGTATAATAAAGACCCTGTTGAGCACAGNNNNTAGAATGGCCACAGGCCATGTCAGCTCCTACTTTCCTGGCTTCTCCCTCCAGATGGAGAATCACTGGGGTGGTGGGTATTGCACCAAGTCTTAGAAATAGCCTCCTTATACTGGCCCTGGCATACCAGGCACATCTTCTGTCTGCTCTCAAAGTCACAGGAGACTGCCTATAGAGGTCCTTTTCTACTCCACACACTGAAGGGACAGGAGGTGCAAAGTGCAAAGACAGTACGCTCTCCTAGGAGTCCCCATGGGAATAATAGGATGGCAAGAGTGCTAGATAAGCCCACAGGTTACTGCCTGCACTGGACATATGTCCCTAGGGCTGGATCCATAACCCCAAAGACCACTAGCTCACACAATATGACTTTCTGACACTCCTACTTCAAAAAATGGAATGACAGTTGGACATTATAATTTGCCCTGTGTAGCTTCTCAACTATCCTATCTTTTCTTTAAAAAAAGAAAAAAATAAAAAAAAATCAAAGAATGGAGGGTTTAAAAAAGAACAAAGAAGAAAACCTGCTAGATAAACTTTCTAACCATCAAGCTCACACCCACCTCTTTCATGGACCCTCTTTGGTAACCTGAAATAATTTGAAACCAGTCCAATACCTACTGTCAATTTTCAGTGAAAAGAGCAAATCTACCTTTGCTTCTCTTTTCCTTCACACAGATAAATTATCTTCATGGTTTGTCAACTCCTATGGATTCTAGTTTCTAATTTTAGAACAGGTTCAAAATATTGGCTGATTGCTGGATTTTGTGAGATAATATACATCAATGTACATGTAGTATAAATTATTTCCTGAATTAAAAGTAATTCCTCCTTTATTGCCAAAATTACCATTATTAAGTACATGAAAAGTTCCTGCTGAGTGTTTATTAAAGGCTATAAAAGACTCCCAGAAAAGATTTCCCTCTTGCAGAGTACTCCCCAACAGAAGGGGAATGTGACCCACAAGCACCCACTGTCTGCCACCCCAATGGACACACAAGGCTACAGCACCTCACAGACACAGCAGGCTGGGAGCTGCCACCTCCAGGCTCCGACTCAGGTCTCACATTCTTCCTCCTACCCTAGACCATTCTCCACCAAGGAGGTTATATTTTAAAAGCTTGACATAAAGAAAACTAACAAATTCAAGTCAAGACTGCTTCTTCTGAAGACTGAATGTCTAGATGAGCTAAGACATGAACTACAAAAATGAGAATGGAAATAAATCTGTAACCCATGAGTGTATTTGCTCTCCAAGCTGTGCAAATGCAAACAAGAAATGTCACAGCACTGGAAAGACCTAGAGGTTTTAACATAAGCCTAATGTTTGGGGGCTTTAAAAAGGCATTTTCTAAAAGGTTCTATTTTCATATCCACAAATACGGCTCAACGTATGCACAGACAGCTAATAAGCATTATCTCATAAATAAAACAGGCCTGGAGTTAGAAGCCACAGCCTGAGGGCCACGCTGGGGCAGACGATGTTCTGCAGTGTGGCCACGAACAGCAACAGTGCATGTCGAGGGTGATGATGACAGCCCGGCTGACACACCTGTCTGAAAGGTAAGGAGAGCACCTTGGATCCCCTGGCCCCACGGGCAGCCAGCACACAGCAATACTGCATGCTCCAAAGCACAACTTGCTGGAGCCAGATTTTAACATAATCCTAATATATAGGAGCTTTAAAAGGTTTAACTAGCCTTGGTTCCCATGGAATTCCTGGGCTTGAGATACTGATCAGAAAGCTCAAACTGTTCTTGCATACAAGGAAGTGAACTTCCTTTCAGACTGCTGTGACGAGGCAAAGAGATCAACTATAATACACATCTAACCCGAAGTCTGACAATAGTGAGAATAGAAGGAATTACAGCTGCCATGATTATTATTACCAACAATGGATTTGTTGAAGAAATTAACTCCTAAATCTCTTACAGCCAGAAGTGATGGCACGGGCCTGTAATCCCAGCTACTCCAAAGGCTGACGTAGGAGGATCAAGAGTTTGAGGCCAGGGCCAGGGAGATAGCTCAGTAGAATAAGCGCTTGCCTGGCAAGAGCAGGGTCCTGAGTTCAATCCCCTGTACCACAAAAAGAAAAAAAAAAAAAAGTTTGAGGCCAGCCTGGATAACTTAGTGAGACCCTATCAAAAAATGAAATACTAAATAAATAAATAAATAAAAATTATAGAATAGAAATGTGAAGAGTTGAGGTCAGGGTGAGAGTCCACATGATGCTGGATGATTAAAACATCCCAAGCAGGTGGCAGCAGCAGCAGCAACCCCCACAGAATCGCACCAATGCCACACCATTCTGACTACAGCTCTGGTAGGTAGGTATGTCCATGCTTGACCTGCAGACTCAGAGAAGAGGCACACCACCCTTCCCTTTCCTACACATGAAAATCCACACTAGCTCGAAAGCAGTGAGGCTGAAAGGGAAATCCAGGATGTTGCGTAATAGCTTTCTCTTTCCACTCCTCCACACTGCCACCTGCTTGGGAGTGTTGCCAGGTCACACCTGTCCTGCTACCTGCAGACACCGTGATAGAGCTCAGACCTGCAGAAGGCTGTGAGGTATTTTGCCTGAAGAGTTCCTGAAGGCAGGCACCCTGTCCTTATGGGATAGGCTGGTACCCTAGTGCAGGTGAAGGATGCCTAGGGTCCATCAGTGGTATGCTACACTGTCCACATCTCACAATCAGAGCCCTGGGATCTGGCCACAATGTGTCATGGATTCCACTGCATTCCATAGCCAGCCACCACCCAGCGGCCCCTCCAGGGAGCCATGCTGCTTACACCTGCTGTCCTTGCACTGGTGTTCTTCCTCCCTGGCATCCAGTAGTTTTTGGAAACAATGTCACAGATGGTGACCAATAAACTCTAGGATGGGTACTCAGCCTTACCACTAATAATAATAGTAATAATAATAATAACAATAATAATAATATTCAAAGAAGACCCATGATAACACTTTGCCTATAAGACTGGCAGAGATAAAAGGATGCTGTGCCAGGTGCAGGCCTCGTGCACTGTCAGGCACATGTGAATCGAAGAGACTTTTCCAGAGGGTGAGCTGGTAGTGTGGACCGGCATTGGCAATGAGCATATCTTGTCATGAGGGAACAGATAGGGATACAGACATGTAGATTAAAGGATTTTTACGACAGCACTGTTTATAACAGCAAGAAACTAGTCACCATCAGGAAGGGAATGCTTAAATTATGGGTACATCCAAGGAATAAAAATACTATACAGATTTTTAAAAACTAAGAGAGATCATTATACACTACTGCCAAGAAAAGAAGTCCATGATACATTACAAAGTCAAAATATCTGGTTATAAAACATCTGCTCCTATTTACATAATTGTAGGTGAATATACACTTTAAATAAAAACAGTCAGATGAAATACACACAGAAGGCTGCGAGTGCAGCATCCTAGCATGGACTAGGCTCTAGTCTGATTTCCAGCAGGTACACACTGAAAAGAAAGAAGGGAATATATGCAGAGCAGTGAGCACCACTGCATTCCTGGCTCCCAGGGCTGTAGGGCCTCAGCCTGCCTCCTGGGAGCACTTCTCGACCTCTTGGTCTTGCTTGGCACGCAGCTGGTACTGGGACTGCACAGCCAATCTGTAGGCTATGGGGATGTTATTCTGCAGTGTACCTCCAGCACCCAGCATGCATTCTGGGACATAATGGTTGGGGGGAATGGACAACAGGAAGCACAGCTGCCAGCTTGAACAACTCATTGCTTTGCCTTGGGTGAGCTCTGGCCAGGTTGCTTATCATTTTCTCAGGCACTCTGCCATCTCAGGCAAGGATTCTTGTCAACACTGGGACGTGAGCTCTCTGACTCCAGGCAGAACTACTTCCTAAGCTAGACTTCCTCACCCTAGGAAGTCCACAGAGCCAGGGGCAGGATTCTAGGAGTCTGGGCTGTGCTGGGGGCCCGGCACCTCAATTCATGCAGTTTCACAGTGGCTCAACAAGCAGCAGGAGCCAGCCTAAGCTGGCAGCAGGGAGGAGCTGGAAGCACAGTGTGCCACCAGCATCCCAGCACCCAGCCCTTGACCTCAGCAAGTAACTAATTTCCCTGCTCTTTGAGAAACTTCAGCCACTAAGCTGTACCAACTTCCAGCAGAGCGGCCCTGATGGGAAATTAAAAGGGAGGACCTTCATATTGTGGAGAGAAATTCAGAGATTGCAACTAGGCCTACACTGAGCCCTGCAGGTGGGGCTAGGAGAAAGATCAGCAGAGAGCTGCCACAGGGCAGCAAAGACCTCCAACAGAGGCAAGGAAAGAGCTGGAGAAGCCTGCCTGCAGTGTGTGCCCACTTGGTCTGACTTCTATCACCCCTTGCCCATCAGATGTGCCTTAATCTCCCTGTCTCCTTCATCCTGGGTGTCACAACACCCCCATGGACCCACCTTGATTTAGAAGTTGTCTTGCCCTAAGAACAAGCCCCTTTCCACTTTTTGACCCAACAAGTTCTCGCAATCTAGCACTGTACCAGTATACTAGAAAACAGACAGTTGGAGAGTACCACTGCTTCCCAGAGCTAGTTACCTGATCCCTGCCAGCCCTGTGGATGGCCACCTCTGAACCAAGCTGGACCGAGGTCCTGACTGCTTTCTAGGTAGTGTTTCACCAAGAGACTGCTCATTCTGTTCAAGCCAATACCACCAGGCCATGAGCATGAGGTCTATCACCAGTGAGGGCCACTACATCACTGCAGCCTCAAGAAACTGGGAGTGTGAAAGGATGGGAAAGGGGTGAGGGAGGTGGAAAGATAGCCTGGCATCCTGAAGGCAGACAGGAGACCCACTGGCATCTGCCACCTCTGCCCCAGGGCCCACTCCCATTGGACCACATTCTTACCTTCTTTTATCAAAGTGTTTGCTTATTAAAATGTATAGTGAAGTTTCATCTCAATCAAC
>NDGN011325260.1:2098-12173 GCA_002564285.1 Tympanoctomys barrerae
GGGAGGGGAGGAGAAAGAAGGGGAGGGGAGAGGAGCATTCATCCATGATAATGGTAATGCTGACTTTGAAATGCCTGTGTTAGGGGCTGGAGAGATGGCTCAGTGGAATAAGCACTTCCCTGAAATGCCTGTGTTATTACCAAGCCAAAGTTGTGTGGATTCACAGACTAATCCTCATATACCTGTTAATTTAACAAATATTGATTAAATCTTAACTTGACAATCCCATGTGCTAGGTAGGTCCTGAGACAGACCTGAGATTGCTCCCAGTGGAGGCAGCCCCTCTGCTAAGCTTAGTTTTGTATCTTCCCAGCTACTCTCATGCTGTTTCCTTCCAAATTTCCATTCACACCTTTTGTCGGTTACACATCGCAAATAACAGCCTGTGACTAGAGTGACATTTCCACCACTCATGACACAGATGTGCCACGGCCACCCTTAATAAGACATTCCTGCGCTATCTCAGGGTCTCTATGTCACAAAGGAGTTTTCAGGGGGAAACTTGGAAATTTGGGTTTCGTTGCCCTCTTTTGCTAAGCATGGCTGCCTGTTGAGGTACAGTACTGGCTTCTGAGGTATGAGAGGGGACAGTGCAGGTCCCCGCTGGCGGGGGTGGGGCAGGAGGCCGCACCCCTGGGATGGAGAGTAGGTCGATGCTTTGCCCTTGAGTGCTTACAACTGGGGGATGAAGCTGATGCAGAGAAACCTCCAAGCCACTGATCTTCTGTCTGATTGTGCCTATCAGATTGTGGTGAGGTGGCAGCCACGCCCACCAGCGCTGGGGTAGCTGGGAGCCACTTGGTCTCTCCGAGCCTTGCATCTGCAGCTGGAACATAACACTGACACTGCCTGTTTGGAGACAGCATGAGGGCTCCTGCATGAAACTGGTCACAAAGTGCTCACTCAGCCAGTCATTCTGGGGTTTCCTGATTAGCAAGGGCTTCTCCCTCCAGTGACATTTAGTGAGCCACTTGTCTTTTGTGACCATGTATGTGTGGGTAGGTGACTTTTGTATTTTTAGATAGGCATGCTGCCTCTCTGTAAGATTGTATTTATTTGAGATTAATTTTCTGCAAAAGAAAAATATTTAATTTACACTGGTGTAATTTTTTTTCCCATAAATGTGCAACACACTTCTATTACTTTATGTTTACTTCTCAATACCTTCACAGTGAAAGAACTGTAACATCAAAGAAAGTTTAAAACAATTGCCCACATTTCCTGGAAGGTTCCATGCTTCACTGTCTCTTCTTATCTTTGTCTATATGTGCTCAGGGCAGTCACATTTTCCTCTAACTGCATCATGGTTTACTCAGCTCTGGGCTGTGCATTGTGCATTTTAGCAGTTTACAAATGCTCCTCCGTGTATATTTGTTTAATGCTGTTGTAGAGCTAAGTGTTGCGAGTTCTACAGTATTCCATTGCATTGGTACGCGGTTAGTTAAGAAAGCAGACCCAAATATTTCATATTTCAGAATTTGCTTGCAGTTGTTTCTGGGTAGGATAAGGTCTTGGGGTAGGGTCTTTCCTACGATGATGCCCGTGTTCTTTCTGGGGATGTAAAGGAACCCTTTTTCCATTAAGTGCCTCTCTCGCTTTTTGTGTCTTCTACTAACGATTGCAGAATTCAGTCACTTCGTCCTGTCTGGAGCATGTGGGCAGGCTTCTCTTATTTAAAAAGCAAAAGTCATAGTTCCAGCTGGTTGCTTATTAAGCCAGTGGAGAGGAAAATTACTACATGTTGCCAACAGAACAAAATAGATAAAAGGGGTATGTAATCAAAAATAAATTAAAATAGTAAGTAACATTTGTTGCACAATTTGTGCATGTCCGAAATTATCCAAACACATGAGTCGTCACAACAACCTCATCAGTAAGGGACCATTCATCAGTGTTGTGCAGAAGAAGAAATTGAGTTCAGAGGATGAACCCAATTTGGCCAAACTCACACCACCAGGAGGTGACACGAGCCAGGACTGTCAGACCACAGGGCCCAGGTCTAAGTTTAAATCTGTGTATGTAAACTGGATGCTCTGCAGTGAATCATGTGGCCTCCTGAGCTGTGGCTTGTCACTTGTGAAATGCTAGTGACAAGTCCAATTTTGAAGGACAGAGGTGAGAATCTGCTGTGTGCTGGGTAAGGGGATCAATTGCCTTTCTCCCTGCTCATGGAGCTCAGACCCCACTCTCCACATGGCACTGCCTCTGAACCCAGACAGACAGCCCCTTCTATGGAGATGTCTGTCCAACAGTTGTCATGCTATTCTGGCTGTGAGCTCATTTTCCCTGGGAATATTAACTTTGTCTTTTGGGAAGTCCTGCTGCTATGAGAGGCCAGGAGCCATCTGTTTTGATTCTGGTGAGCTCAGCAGGTAGAAAGAGGTGAGCTAAGAGGTGTGGAGCCTCAGCTATCAGAAAAGAGGTAACAACTCTCGGGTCAGGTCTTTACCTTTGCCACTCAGGGACAGGTAGTGTCAGGAGGTCACACTCCGTAGATGGTGGCTTTAAAGTCCCAGAAGCTCAGACAAGATGGGCAAGGGGGTGCCAGCCACAGCCAGATCCTCAGCTGCTGCCCAGCGCCTCACAGCAGGGCCCATCTGTCCTGCTTTGGTTTCACTCCTGGGGACACAGGGCGGGGCGTTGCATCTCCACAGCTCTTTTGCAGGTTGTCAGTGGGACAGAGCAAGAACTGAACTCCTGAGATCTGCCCTGCCTTATATATATATATATATATATATTTTTTTTTTTTTTTTTGGTTGGGGAGGGGCTGCCTCCTATGAGGGCCAAAACCAGCATCTCCTTCCACCTTCCCACCAATTCAAAACAGTACTTAGCCCCTTGCAGTTGCTCGTGGTTTTTACTTTCACCTTTGTCACTCCTTCTGCTTCTCTGGAGCTCGTATTAAGAAGGGTATGAAGCTGTTATATTTGCTTTGAATCATGAGTAGAAGTGGAACTTGCAAAGTAACCTCTACTTCCTATTCATTTAGTGTGTGGCACCTCCTATACCTTACTGCACAGGCTCTCAACTTAGCGACTGTGCACAGCCACACGCGTACATGCTCACACACACACACGAGTGTGCACATCGGCGACTCTCCTGGTGTTGTCAGGACTGCCTTTCAGGACAGATGTGGCAAAGTTAGACTGAGTCACTGCTCTTGTTTCTCGTAGCCTCTTCCTCTAGGGTCACCGGAGCTGATCACAATTCGTGTTTCTTTTGAGGCTTTGATGTTCATGTTTCCTTCAGACATCACAAGATGCCTCAGGATTCTTCGGGTCTTCCTCCTTTCCTTGAGATATTCCTTTATGCCCTTACCACATATTTGCAGACCATTAGCTACTTACTAAAAAATAATCTTGCTGAATGAAAATTTGTTTCTTTCAGAGCTGACAGTGTCTTAGCTCAGGCGTCAGGGGTCATCTTGCAGATCAGAATGTGGCAAGGAAGAAATACAGCTAAGCCTGATCCAGGGTCCTTTAGCAAGGAAGGTCGGGGCTGGAAAAGAGCGTGTTTGCACTTCTTTTGTGACAGCGTGCACCTCACAGCAGTGACTGTCTGCCCGTCTCTGTGAGCTGCTAAAGGCCCCAGGGAGGAGCATTAAAATCTCCTGACGAAGATTGTGGAATGTGATATTCTTCTTAGCTTTTAAAGCGCTACTGCATGAAATTATAAACATGGACATGGGGGCAAGACAGCCAAGCCTACACCCGCACTTTACCACGTTCTAGTGAACTTACTTTCTAAGGCTTTTTGTCTTTCCGTAACTGTGTGGTAGATCCCACAAAGCCCAAACTCTTGTGTCCGGCTGGCAGCCAAAGAACTGCAAAGCGTATACTGGTGGTGAGAGTACAGCAGCTGCATTAATCAAAGATCGCAAACAAACAAATGGTATCATGGGCCAGGGAGATAGCTCAGCAGCATAGGTGCCTGCTTGGCAAGCACAAGGTCCTGAGTTCAATCCCTAGTACTGGGGGAAAAAACCCCACAAAAAAACAGTATCATGATTAGTGAGAGAAAAATGACCCTCCAAGAGGCATAAAAGGGTCACATGTCCTTTGGTCTAGGGTTCTACAGAAAGGCCCTGCGGTGCCACCTGAGCCCAAGTGGGTGGAGGGGAATGGGCTCCTCAGTCTCAGTACTCAATCTGTACTACTTATCTATAAAGGAAGGGTAATTATAATTACAGCTAACATTTGTGTTTGTCATAGGATTCAATGAGACACTACATGTAAACAGTGAATTTTACGTACCTAGTGTATTAGTCACCTTTCTACTATTGGGCCAACATACATGACATGTGTATATAAGATTATACACAATCTTAAAGGAAGTAGGGTTTATTTTAGCTCATGGATTCAGAGGTCTCAGTATGATCTTTGGTGTCAAGGCAGAAATGTCTCAACAGAAAGGCAGGATTGCTGAAAGGTTACTCACCTCCTGGAATTAGATCAGCAGAGAGAAAAATGAGAGGTAAGGGTCCAGGGACCATATTTAGCCCCAGTGCCACAGCCCTATGACCCAACAGGACATACTTGGAAGTGTGCTTTACTGTGCTTCGGGGTATCTCTGAAGATAGTCCAGTTGACCATCAAGATCAGCATCATGCTTAGCACAGGGATGATGCTCAGTGATGTGTGGGAGGAGGAAGAGGAGGAGATGGAGGAGGAGGAGAATAGTGATATATTAAAAGCTGTTCGCACTGGCTGAAGTACTACAGCTAGCGCGTATGTGTTACTAAGCAATTCTATTCTGCAAATCAGCCTGTTCACTGCCAGAGATAACACTGGTTTGTGCTGTGGGAGGAGTGGTCATTCTTGGGTGTGCTCATGTCAAGGTCGTCTTTGCTGTTGTTCTCGCTGCAGTCCTCTGAGGAACGCTAACCGGGTCTGAGACTGGGCCTTGGAGAGCATCCAGGAGGACTATGACCTATACCTGAGCTGCCCTATGGGGCCAAATCAGCTCAGTGTCTAAGGTGAGACAGAGAACTCCATTCAGACCTGTAGAGTCTCACCAAAGCAGTGACTCCTGTGCTAGAGGTCGCCGGTCTTCCTGTCACCAACAGCAGAGACTCCTTCTGGAAGCCACAGTGGGACTTATCGGTCATGTAGTTACTGTCACCATCTCTGCCGCTAGTGAAAGCTCTCTCTGGCTTCTTCCTTGGTTCCAGCGTGGAGCTGGAGCTGGGGAGGACATCAGTACCCACAGGGCAGAGCAGAGCTCACACCTGGAGGGAGACATGCATCAGACAGATCGCTCAGGGTCTGTGAATGGGCCAAGCTGGAATCGTCCATGAGCCCGCCTCACAAAGCCATAAGCCCTCAAGGACAGCTATCAAATGTATTTTTAAATCTCAAGGTTATTGTATAATTTAAAATGTTTAATATCTTGTACAATAAAAAAATCATATATTATTTAAATATCCTTTTTCCCCCTTATAAACTGTCTAGGGGAAGCAGAAAGAGAGAAGGGGCAATAAGAGAGAGAGAGAGAAGCAGTGTTTTCAATGCCTAAATGTCACAGGCTTGAAAAATTCAACAGAATTCTCACGCATTCTTTCCCACAGGGGGCTACCCTTTAAACAATGACCTTTAAAAAATTCCAAGCAAGCAAACAGCTCTGATACTGATAGCATGTGTCCTTTATTGGCATGGACACTACACTGTGGACAGTCTAGATTTATTGGCCCTAATGGTCAGGGTTTTGGATAGCGGGAATCTCAGAGACTCTGTGGACCACATGTATGTAGGGTGACTCAGATGAAGGTTCTTCCAGGATGAGATGGTTTAAGTAATTGTCATCACCAGTGGTTGTAAAACTTCCACTTTGACCTTATGCTTGCCATGATTTGTGTGTAGGCTCTGGAGGGGAGGCAGAGGTGCCATGCAGAGCAATCTAGGGGAGAATATAAAAATTAAATTGCAAGTGATATCTTCCCAAAGATTGCAAATAAGGAATCAGAAGCCAGCACTGCACAAGGGAAAGGGGGTGGAGCTTGAAGTCATGAGTTCGTATCTTCTGGTCAATAATAAGCTCCCAGAGGGAGGGATAGAGCCAGACAGAGAAGTCTTTCCAGAGAACAGTAAATAAAGTGTTTGGCAGGCTTATGGGAGAAGCCAGAGACCCTCTTGAGAAACACAGTTAGCCAGAACTCTGCTTAAAAATCATAACTTTGAACAATTGCACTTTGAAACACTGAAAGACACATGTTAATACACTGAAAGGACCTTCTCCGCCAGAGCAGCGTGGTATCAGGGACACTTAGGTCAAGTTTCAGGGGTCCTGAATGGGCTCAGTGCAGATATAATTTTCACAGCTGAGGGACACATACATTGCTGATGAGGATGAATAGAAGCTCATTATCACAATTTCACACTATCTAGTACATACATATTCTGTGTTCTATTTTCATTTTTGACTATCTTCAAAGACAACTTCATGCTTAATATAGCAGCCTTTTCTGGCATTAAGAAAAAAGACAACTGGAAATGGTTGTCTGTGTTTTTAATCTCCTTTCATATTTTCTCTGAATCTGTCCTAGAAAATCTAGTCAAGGTACCCAGTGACTAATGCTATATTCAATCATCATTTCACTTGAACTCTCAAAAGCACTTGATTCACATGATTAGATTACTGCTCTTTTCCTGAAATGCTTTCTTATCCTGGATTCCAGGGTATCATCTTTCCCTATCGTCCCACCCCACTCCATCCTTTCTTAGTGTTCTTTACTGGTTTCTCTTCGTCTTCCTGATATGTGAACAATGGATTGTCCCAGTACTTCTACAATGGACTTTACATCTTATTCACTTTTATTCAATCCTTGGTGATCTGATTCAGTGCTATAGCTTTGTCAACCATCTATAGGTGGTACCATAGGTAATCACCATTTTGTGGGTCAAAATAGTTGGTACTCATATTTTTATTTGGTTAAAACTAATGACTCCAGAATGCTTTTACCTATAAATTCCACATCTCACCATCTACCTGTATATGTACAGAACTTAATGCTTTCTCTTGGGTGTCAAAGAGGCACTCCATGTATATCTTGGTCACAAACTCTAATGATCTTCTGCCATGCCCTGCGTCCCTGCCCAATCAAACCTGTTTCTCCTGTATGTCTGCTTTTGTCAATTAATAGCAATTCCATTATTTGAGTTGTTCAACTAAAATATTCCTGAGCTATCCTGAGTCTTCCAGAACTAACATCCAACCTATCCGCAAATCTTTTAAACTCTAACTTCATAATATATCTTACCCTATGTTTGCTTTGCCACCCACTGAATCAAGGGATTATTTCTCACTTGCCTTGGGCCATAGCCTGTTAACTGATTCCTTTGCTTCTCTCCTTGCTTTTAAAGCAGTCAGAGGACACCTGCTGAACACAATTCTGGTGATGTGAATGCTTTGCTCAGGAACCCTTCTGTAGGCTTATTGACTTATGCAGAGTCGAAGTCCTTACGGTGGTCTCCAAGTGTAGATATAGTCTGTTTACTCCTCAACCCTAAACCAGGACTTCTCCCACTGACCATCGCCAGGCACATTGGCCTCTGTTCTTCCAGACCTGATTCTAAATCAGGGCCTTTGAACTGGTTGATTTTTCCATCTAGAACACTTTCCCCCATGACTCAGTTTTCCTCATTTCCTTCCATGCTTTGCTTCAATATTGCTTTTCTCTGAGGCCACCCATTTCAACATTGTAGGCTTCTCTCCAGCCTTCTTGTATTATTATTATTTTTTTCAGTCTCCTTGGACTGCAAGGGGATTTTTCTCTAGTATGCTTCTTGCATTATCCCAATATCCAATCAATATCTGGAACACAGTGATATCCAGTCCGTACTTGTTAAATGACTAAGTATCACAACCAAGTTTGTTTTGTTGGGAGTGTCTGTAAGTGGAAATTCGTTGTATGTGGGCAGAACAAAGCTATGGATGGAGTCAAGCAGTCAAGCTACCTCAGTACTGATGAAAGAATCTTGCCTGGACAACTCAGCAATTAGTCATTAGACAACTTTCATGTCTCATGATACTCACTTTGGAAAGGTATAAATAAATGTCTCTACTGTTGTCATTGGGTCCTTTGTTTATCAGATAAATAGGCCTCCAACTGAAGCCAGCTCTTGTCTCTTTTCCTCATTTCTGTCACCATTCCTCCATGGGGTACACCAAGAGGCCATTAAGTCTGTATATTTTGGTGCCTGAACAGGATACCTAGTAAGAAAAGTGGGCAGTAGAAGTAATTCCAGACTGCGTGCACTAGGAGAGAGGAAATGGATTGGTTACAGTCAATTTTCAACCCAGACTCACAGATAATATTGGCACATCAGAAGTTAAGCGTGGGGATGGAGGCTCATTAGGGCCAGAAATGGGTTCCCTCGGGCCAGAGAGATAAATGAGCTTAAAGAGAGATATAGGCTTAAAAGAAGCCAAAAAGGAGAACAGAGCTTCAAGAACCACAGATATAGAATAAACACAAATGTTAGTTATTTTCTTGGTTCCTGTATTTACCTTACCTTCTGAGACCACCGTGAAGGACTTGGCATGGAGTACTGATTTAAAATTGACTCACAACCAGAACAAGGAGGGTAAAACAGAGGTGCCACAGAGAAAGCTTGAACCCTCTAGCTTTGCTTAATTAGATCATCAAAGAAAAAAAAAATTGCAAGCAACTAGTTCTAAGCAGCGAGGGTAGTGCTGGCAGGGGGAGGGGCACGACCTGGGGACAGAAAAGGACCCATGCTTCAGTCCTGTAGGAAGGTCATACCTGCACGCCTGGTATTTGCTGCTGGCACCAAAAATTCATTTGCCTCAAAGTGGTGCCTGGGTTTAAAATGCAGGCAAAAATCAAAACATCCAGCCATCAGAGCCCAAATGATACCCCACATTGCTCGGAGTGGGGCAGTGTGGGCAAAGAAGGTCATTCCCAGTACTAGGACAATCCAGCCTCTGCTAGCAGCTTGCCCAGCCCCAACATGGCAGAGTAAACATGGTAACCAGAGAGAGAGCTCCAATACAAAGAGGACTCTAGGTTTTGCCTGGTGTCATTGATTGGGAGTATACAGTAATTGGGTTAAAAAATAAGCAATTATTTAAAAGAAAAACAATAATTAAAAATATTTTATTTATTTCTTTATTTGGTCCAGGGTCTTGCCGTGCAGTTCAGACTCCTGGTGATCTTTCTGTCTCAGCCTTTCCAGTGCTGGGATTACAGGTGTGCGCCATTGCACACGGTTTTGGGGCCAGCCCGGTACACCCAGGGTTCTAGGGCTGATATGGCATGGTATACCAGGGTATTGAACCTCTGTCCTTGTGCTTGCCAGGCAGGCACGTAGGACTTTTTAAACACAAGTGCAGATGGCCTCTGGGAAGGGCAGCTGCAGGTTCTAAGATACTAGATTGACTAAGGTGCTAGGTTGCTGACCTGGAGGGAGACAAAGGGGCCATTCTGCCAGGAATAGAGTCTCTCAGGGAACAAGGCTGCTCTCTCACCATTACAATTGATACCAAAAGAGAAGCCTTTAAATTTCCCCCTTAAGGTCATTAATTTGATTTTTTAAATTTTTATTTATTTATTTATTTATTTATTTATTTTTGTGGCCAGCTCAGCCCACCCTGGAGGAAGGGCTGACCCTGCATGTAGTGCTGGGGCTCGAACCTCAGCCCCTGAGCACTGGCCTAAACTTGCCTAAGCAGGCACTTTAGACCGCTATCTCGCCAGTCCCCTAAGGTCATTAATTTGAAAGGCTGTTTCCACCCTCAAGATAAACAGTTCACCTTTAATTAAAAATATCAGGTTTCCAAAGATTCACAATATTAGGGACATTTTAAAAGATTACTTAAAGTTTTCTTGATTCCTAATAACGCTCATTGCCTATTTTAAAGTCCTAAATTAAATTGGCATAGAAACGCTTTGATTATTTTAAGAACAGGTATAAAGATTTGGAGCGCAGTCAAAAAGCAGTGATACTTAGTCACTTGGTTTTGAGACTTGATTTAAAAGGTGGCAGGATTGGTGGTAGCTTCCAAAGGGGCACAAGCTATGATAACTTCTTCATATTTGGGTCCATTTATCTAACAA
>NDGN011325266.1:0-10076 GCA_002564285.1 Tympanoctomys barrerae
AAAAAAAAAAAAAAGGTAAGGCTAGTGACAAAGCTCAGTACCAAGACCCTAAGTTCAATCTCCAATAGCACAAAAAGAAGGTAGAGACCGAGGAGGAAAAAAAGAAAAGTAATATACCCTTCTAATTTGATGGTAACCAAACATAAGAAATGTGGGGGAGTTTTCTAAAAATCAAAATGGAGTATCAACTCCGACATAATTTTTCTTAATCAAGATTTGGAGAAGAGAGGCTTGGAATTTATAGTTCTAACAGACTCAAAAATTACTAAAATCATCTGTTACAGCTCCATGGCCTGTCTCCTCAAACTAACACTGTCATTTCTGTTCTCTAATTTCTTTAAAGTAACATAGTTTTGAGGCTCCTACCTCCCAGTTGCTCTTTTTGTGAATGTATTCCACTACATCTATCAAACATTTAAAGTTAGGGTCTCACACTATATATAGAATGTTGCACATATAGGCTGGGCAGTTTGTGACAAATTAGGATTATCAATTCTCAACTCATAACTGCCAGACATCAAAAATGATCAATTATGTACTGCCTCCTTTATTCTGGATAAGGAAAAACATTTTTCCCTATACTATCCCCTGAAGCAAGTTACTAATAGTTAGTCAATAACAGCCTGTGATAACCAACAGAGTATGAACATCAGCAAACAGAAAAATACTTAGCAGGATTTTAACAAAGAATTTATCCAATTGTCTCTATTCTAAAAATACTGCATTCTGAAGAAATTTACTTCTGAAAGCTGCTATTTATATAAATCTGCACATGGTCAGTACCAGTGCTTCACATTTTATGATAGCTAATGTGGTTTTATTCCATTTACCAAAAAATTTCAACATCATTAACTTAATCTTCTCAATGTTCTTGTGAGGCTGGCATTATCTTCAACTGACTAATGAAGACTCCTAGAAATTAAGGAGTTTATTCAAAGTCACACACAGTAGAGTAGGACGTTGTGACTCTAACCTCAGCTGCATTACACCTTAAATCACAGCTTTCTCCGCTCTAAAATCCAAGTCCAGTTAATAGCCATCATCAGAAATTAACACCAACTAGCACCAGAATGTGACAGTTACCAGATGCTGAATTACTGATTAAAAAGACTAACCAGCAGAACACAAGAAAGCACTGTAATATAAAACTGAGGAAGAAGCACCCAAAGAGCCAGGCAGACTGGAAGTTTGCTCTTAGATCCATCTATTACTACCAGTGTTACCTTGAATAAAATGCATTCCTTTTATGAGCTTTTAGTTGCTACTTAAGTCATGAAGAGTAAAACAAATAATTTTCCTTAAAGTACTTAGTATGGTAAGTCCCCAAGCAATGGTTGCTTTAAAATGTCACCAAGTCAAACATGAGAAACATCTTATAAAATGTTGATAAGATGTTATAAAACATCTTACAAAACAAGTCTGTTGGAAATACATACATATATGTTCATCTTGGTGTCTCATCTTTCATCAGTTACCTCTAGGTATATGATTAGGATCATGTGAAACTATGGAAGGTGGAATATGAAATGGTGGCTGAAGTGGAGGCCTAGAAGACACAAGTCAAGCAAAGATGAGGGCAGTCTGAGCTCCTACTGGACACTCTGCAGGACACTACATTAGCCCCTTTACTATTCATAGAGCAAAACAGCTGAGTCTGGGTACTCTGTAAAGAAAGGATATTTATTTACTTCACAGTTCTGGAGGTCCCAGACTGGTACCCACTTTTGCTTGGCACTGTTGAGGGCTTGCTTGGCTATTTCACAACAGAGGTGAGACTATATGCCAAAGCAGGAAGCCAGAAGCTAAGGGAAGAGCTCTTTTTGTTTCTCAACAATCTATTTTCAGATTGTTCCCAATCACATTCCAAACAGAACTACCTTAAGCCATTTCAGAGCAAAACCCTCCAATGTCCCAGTCATCTCCCACTAGGTTTCACCTCTTGAGAGTTACATAACCTCTGGATGTTGCCATATTGCAGACCAGGTTTCTAATACATGAACCCTAAGGAGACACACTCAAACTATATTCTACTAGAACAGTTTTCATCACCATTACCAGTTATATAGGGCAAGCGACAATTTAAAAGAACTGGTAGAGGGGAAAGTGTCTCTATCAGACAGAAATGAGAAAGATTGTTTGGGTCCTGTGGTGGACTGACAACTGGTGGTCAACTTGTTACACGCAGTAGAACTGAACCAGCATGGTGTTGGGTGTAGGAGGCCCACCTAAGGATGGTTGCCAGCAGCATAAGAGGTAAAACTAAAAGAGGAGGAGAAAGAAGAGAAAGAGGAGGATGAAGAAGAGGAAGGAAAAGGAGGAGAAGGAAAAGGAGAAGGAGGAGGAGGAGAAGGAAGAGGAGGACAAAGAAGAGGATGAGGAAGAGGAGGAGAAAGAAAAGGAGGAAGAGGAGGAGGAGAAGGAGAAGGAGAAGGAGGAGGAGAAGGAGAAGGAGGAGGAGAGGGAAAGAAGAGAAGGAGGGCTGGCCAGTTAGCTCAGCAGATTAAAGTACCTGCTTAGACAGACACAGAAACCGAGTTATATCCCCAGCATGCTGTGCTGGCCCCACCCCCAGGGCACACTGAGACAGGAATTGAGACTGGGCATGGTAGTGGGGGCCTGTAATCCCAGCTCTTGGGTGGGTGAAAACAGGAGGATCACTATGAGGTGGATCTGTGTAGTGAGACCCTGTAGACCCTGTACTAAATACAGTTAAAAAAAAAAAAAGGAAGAAAAGTTGTTAGTGAAGCTGTTTGCAAACTGCTGGAAGCTATTAAGAAAGTTGTTGGGAACTGTTGGTTCACTTAGAGGAGCTTGTCATGCTGGCTTTCCTGATGAACTTAGCTGTTCTCATCATTGAAGGAGCTTAGCACCTTGTTGTCACTGAGAATGGCTATCGCTCACTTTGGAGAAGCTCTGGTCCTCACTTTGAGTATCAATTCCTGGCTATGGAGAAGATGGTACTCTGCTCAGTCTCCTGGAACAGCTTGCCACACTGGTTTTCCTGGTAAGAGCTCTCCTCTTCTCACCATTGGAGGAGCTTGGAACCTCACTGTCCCTGAGAACAGCCATGGTACCTTTCGAGGGAGATACGGTGGTTACTTTGAATGTTGCTTCCTGACTTTCTAGTTCAGATCCCCCAGCTGCTAGCACAGATCCTTCATCCCACTGGCACAGACTTTCTAGTGTCCACCACTGACTTTTAGGCCTTCCCAGTGCAGATCCATGAAATGGGAGAAAATGAGGCATTGTTGTGGGCTCTTGGCCTCCAGCTGGACTCGTGGGGGGCACTGTCCTGCACTTTTTGTATATGACTCTTTGGGTGAATACTATAAAATAATCTTATTATTAAGTGCCCTGTATTGTATTATTCCCTTTTCAAAACCTCAAACTATGACAGGCTCTAAAAAATAAATTTGAAATTCTATTCCATTCATTCATTTTTTCATTCAAATTACCACTGTGAAAAGGTAAATTTGAGTTTAGAGAGATAATTGTCTTAAAAATATTGTTCAGAATTTGTAATAGACTGAGTAAATTTTATGCTAAAATATTTTTAATATTTTTATCACTCAAAAATAGGCACATTTTAGAAAACTAAAAAGTATAGAGCAAAAATCACTTAAATTCAATAATGCAGCAATAACTGTTAACATTTGATGCTTAAATTTGTCAACTGTTTACTGTACATAATATATTACACATTTTATGAATATAGGATCACATATCAATTTTATTTTGAAATTTTAAATTCATTTTAAACTCTTACATTCTTTTCTAGATAAAGATTTTTTGTCCTATTATTTCAAAGGCCAGAGATATATTTACTCTGTACCTCATTATCTACGTTCTGATGTTAAACATTTATGTTTTTCTCCAGTGCCTAACACCTCAGGCTCTGGAGTATTGAGTGTCTTTGGTAAGCTAAGGAGGCTGGTGGCCAGAAGCTATGAAGCAGCTTCAGCATAGAGGTCACTGTGGATTCTTCAGCTTTCCCATCACTGGGAAAAAATGTCCAACATCCACAAACGAAAAGAATGGTTTAATTTGGCTCACAGTTTAGAGGATTTAGTCCATGGACTGCTGACTCCAGGGCAAAAACAGTATGCAGAAAGGCATGGGAAAAGAAATATTCTTACATTGTGGCTACTAGGAAGCAGAGGAGAAAAAAGGGACAAGAATATATCCTTCTAGACATGCTTCTACTGACTCGCCTCCAACCCAGTCCTACATAATCAGCAGATACAGCCATGAACTCATCTATGTATCAATCCACTGATGACAACAGTGCCCTATGATCCAATTACCTTCCAACTTCCCAACTTCTGAATATATGAGATTGAGGTTGGGGGTGTTTTAGAGATTGACTCCATCACAACATTTTACCCCATGAGGCTCACATCCATCTTATTATGGAAAATGTGTTTAGTCCATCTCTAAGTGTTGCCAGAGTTTTAACATTTCCCGAACTATTGAAAGTCCAAGTCAAAAGTACCCTGTTAGATTCAACACAAGGGAATCTTGGGAAGCCCTGCTTATATGATCTCATTGGTTCAAAGCATATGGCCTCTCTCCTGGGTAAGCTCCACTCACTTTCTCTCAGCAGAGAGTCTGTATTCTTGGTATAACACCTTTCTGGGGTCTGCACTTTGTCTTGAGAGCTCCAGAGTGTTTCAATCTCTTAGCTTCATGTACTCTCAGGAGCACAGTATCTGATCTCCTATGTGTTTCTCTGAAGCACTGCATAAGTGATGCGACAGTTTGCCATCAAGTCAAACAGTAGCCTGGCCCCTTTGGATCACAGCTTCAGTGCCTTCTTAGTACCTAGATGGCTGAACCCAGGGGAAAACTTGCATGAATGAGCAGCACACTCTGGAGCCCTCAAGGCAAAGACATTCAAATGAATTTACCCTTTCACCCCTGAGCCTATAAAAGGTGAGATCTGGCCAATTTCTTTTTGCTTTTTTTTGTTTTTTATTTTATTGCTACATTTTAGATATACATAATGATCATATTCAACATGTAAATTTGTACCTGTGCATGATATGATTTTTCCCATTTCCCTACTCTCCCTTTGCCTCCTCCTCTGCCCATTTACAAATGCTTTGTGCTCATTTTTTTTCCTTTTTTCCCATTTTACCTTTTTTTCACTTTTATTTCTGTTTACTTTTTTCCCTTTCCTCATTCCTTCCTTTGTTCCCCTCCCCATTTCAAAATTTCTTTCTATTTCACAATATCTAATATACATTTTTGGTTCCCATTTACACTTTCAATTCCTCATATCAGGGAAAGAATGTGGGATTTACATGGTGTGTCTGGTTTATTTTACTTAAGATTGTGGTCTCAAGGTATATCCATTTACCTAAGAATGTCTCAAGCTTATCCTTCTTTAACAGGAGCATAGTACTCATTTATAAAACCCCACATCTCCTTGTCTGTGTATCGGCTGATGTGAACTTGGGCTGTCTGCATGGGTTGGCTCCTCTACACCACACCACTATAAACGTGTGTGCATGTATCAGTGTAGTCAGATGCTTTGAATCCTTTGGGAAGATGCTCCAAAAGGGATATTTAGTAAAATGGAAACTCTAGTCCTACTTTCCTGAGGAAGCTCCACACTGATACCCACAGTGGTTGCACCAGTCTAAACTACTACCAACAGTGGAGAAGGTTCCTTTCTTTCTCAGGTCAGGTGGAAACTCAGCACTTTCAATTTGCATCCTTTGAATAACCAACGATAGTGAACATTTTTTTCATATATTTATTTGCTGTGTGTACTTCTTCATCTGAGAAGTGTGTATTCATTTCAGATGCCCACTTTTGGATTGAGTCTTCCAACTTGGGGAGTCCATTTTTTTTAATTCTTTATGTGATCTTGATAGTAACCCTTTGTCTGAGGAACAACTGGCAATTCTTTCCCACACTGTGGGTTGTCTCTTCACTCTGGTGGCAGTTTCACTTGCTAGACAAAAGTTTTTTACTAAGATGCTCCAGTTGTTGATTTTTGTGACAATTCCTTGTAATTAGGGTTTTCTTCAAAAGCTTTTGCCTACATCAGTGTCTTCAAGATTGTTGTTCTACCTTTGGGCAGATTTAATATTTCAGTTTTAATATTTAGATCTTTCATCTATTTTGACTTTAGTGTATGGTGAAAGATATGAGTCAAATTTTAATTTTCAGTATGTGCAAAGTCAGTTTTTCCAGTGCCACTTGTTAAAGAGGCTATCTTTAATCCTGTGAATGTGTGACACCTTTGTCAAAGGTAAGGTAGCTAAATATTCTGGAACTGTTTTTTTCAACTTCTCATCTGTTCTATTGATTCTTGAAGGGGTTTTTTGCTAGTATGATGCTGTTTTTACCACAGTAGCTTTGTACTGTAATTTTAACTCTGGGGTTGTGGATCCTCCTGCCAGTCTTTGTATCCCAGAATTGTCTTTGCTATTCTAGGTCTCTTCTGGCTCCAGATTTATTTTTCTATGAAATATACTATTGAATTTTGGTCAGAATTCCATTAAATCTGTGTAACAATTATGGGAATATTAGCATGTTCATTATATTGCTTCTTCCAGCTCAGAGTAAGGGGTCTCTTTCCATTTTCTGGTATCCTCTTAGATATCCCTCTTCAGAGTATGGCAGTTATCAATGTAGACATCTTTTACTTTCTTCATTAGATTTGTTCCTAAGTATTTCATTGTTTGTGATTCTCTTTGAAAGGGTGTGATTTCCCCAATTTATCTATCAGTGAGTTTGTTATTCCTGTACATGAAGGCTATTGATTTCTGAGTATTGACTTTGTATCCTGCCATGCTACTGAATTTGGTTACTAAATCTAGAAGTCTTTTGGTGGAGTTTTTGTAGTTTTTCATGTAAAATATCATATCATCTAAAAATAATGATAATTTAACCTCTTCCTTTCCTATTTTTAGTCCTTTTATTTCTTTCTCTTTTCTAATTGCTCTGTTTCTATAATCATATTGAATAACAGTGGTGACACTGGCCATACTTGCCTTTTTCCCGATTTTAGAGTGAAAACTCAGTTTTTGTCAGTTTGGTATAGTGTTAGCACTTGGTTTGTCATAGGCGGGCTTTTATCAAATTGAGATAAAGATTGTCTGTTTCAATTTTCTATATGGGCTTTAACTTGATAGGTGCTAAACTTTGTCAAAAGCATTTCCTTCATCTATTTTTTTTTTTTTTGTATTTTCAGGGTGTACTAGATCAGACTCATAGTGATCCACCTGTTTGTAGCCTCCCAAGAGCTGGGATTATAGGCGCATGCTACCACGCTCAGTCTCAACTGCTGTCTCAGCACACACCGGAGGTGGACCCAGGGATCAAATCCCTGTCCCCTGTGCCTGCCTGCAGGTGCTTTAATCTGCTGAGCTATTTGGCTGGCCCTTTTCTGCATCTATTGAGATGATCATATGATTTTTTGTCCTAGTTTATGTTAATGTATATTACATTTATTGATTTGTGTACCCTGAACTATCACTGCATCCCTGGGATGAAGCCCGTTGGTCACAGTGTATAATCTTAATGATTTGCTGCATTATGTTTGCCAGTATCCTACTGAGGACCTTTGTGTCCATGTTCATTAAGGAGATTTGTCTGTAGTTGTCTTCTTAGTTAGGTCCTTCTCTGGACTTGATATCAGAATAATGCTTACTTCTTGGAATGAATTAGGGAATACTGTCTCTCCTTCAATTTCATTAAAGAGTTTGAGAAGTAGTGGTATTAGGTCGTCTCTGAATTTCTTGAAGAATTGAGCAAGGAATCTGTCATTGCCGGGGCTTTTCTTTGTTGGTAGGCTTTTAATATTTTCAATTTCACTGATGGATATTAGTTTATTTAGGGTTTTTATATCTTCTTGATTCAGTTTTGATAATCTGTATATATCTAAGAATCTTCCCATTTCTTCTGTTTTCTGTCTTATTAGAATACTGGTTCTTGGCATAGGTATTATTGATCCTATAGCTTTCTGCAGGATCTGTTCTGTTTTCATCCTTTTTATTCCAATTGTGTGGATGAGTCTTCTTTTTTTTTTTGATAAGGTTGCCTAAAGCTTTGTCAATTTTATTTACTCTCTCAAAGAACCAACTCTTTCATTCATTGATTCTTTGCAATGCTTTCTTAGTCTTCATTGTGTTAATTTCTGCTCTGATCTTTACAATTTCCTCCATCACATGAGTTTTTTGTTTGGCCTGCTGTTCTTTTTGTAGAAGTTTGAGGTTCAACATTAAGTTATTTCAGTTTGCTCTGTTTTCCTGACAAGGGTATTCATGGGAATAAATTCCTTCATAGGACTGCTTTCATTGTGTCCCATAAGTTCTAATATGTTGTATTGTCATTTTCATTTAATTGTAGAAACTGTCTAATTTCTGCTTTAATTTCATCTGTGACCAATTGGTTGTTCAGGAGGGGGTTAATTTCCATGCGTTTATAAAGTTCTTGTGGTTTCTTTTGCCAATTATTTCCAAATCATTGCACTATCATCTGATAATATGCATGGCAAAATCTTAATTCCTCTGTTACTTAAGCATGTTTATTGAGCTAGTACATAGTCTATTTTGAAGAACATACTTTGTCCAGCTGAGAATTATGTGTATTCTTATGTTTTGAGTGGAACATTGCGTAAACATCTGTTATGCCCATTTGTTAAAAAATATGGTTCAGTTCTAATATTTCATTGTTGATTTTTTTTTGTCTAGTTGATCTATTTGTGACATTGGGGTATTGAGATCCTCCCATCAAATGGAATTAGTGTTCATTTGATATTTCATGTCAGCTAATATTTGTTTTATATGGTTGAGTATATTTTTTGTTTTCTTTTGGCTCTCAAGTTTTATTCAAGAACTCATTAAAAATATTCCAGACAAAGGAGCTTTAATCCTCATCTTCCTCCTCCTCTTTGTCCTGGTTAATCTGGAAGTAATGTAATTCATAACTCTCTTTGCTGCTAGCAACTACACGCAACCAGTCACACAGATTATTTTTCTTCAAATATTTTGTGGTGAGATATTTCAAATACCAGGAATGATGGTACACACCTGATAGCCCAGAATTCTGGGAGGCTGAAGCAAGAAGATCCCAGGTTCAAGTCCCAACTGAGGAAGTCAGCAAGAACCTTTTGGAAAAAGGTCCTTCAGAAATCACGGTGATCTTGCTCTTGCTCCTTTCGATGATGACCATCCCTCCATCAAGATTCCTGGCTTTGCTATTCACCTTGATTCTTTCCTGGAGAAACTGCTCAAAATTGGTAGCATCCATAATTCCATTTTCTACAGGATGTGTGCAATCAAGGGTGAACTTCAGGATCTGCCTCTTTCTTTTGTTGCCCTTGGTCACAAGCTTTTTCACAGGCGCCATGGTGGCCAAGGAATCAGAAAGCTAGTTGGGTACATTTGATATTTGTTTCATATATATTTATAATTGTTACCTTGTCCTCTTGGTTTGCTACCTATCCAAGGATGTAGTTGTAGGGAGAAGCTCAAGCTGAAATTGGTCATATGGGTAGGGGCAACACAAGGCCACAGTGCCTAAAGTAATCAAGCTACCTCAGTGCTGAGAAAAATCATCTTGCCTGAAACATTTAGTCATTGGTTGCTAGGCAACCCTGTATGTGTGATATTAACTTTGTCAAATGTATAAATGCCCCTATAATGGTTGTCCAGTTCCTCTTCTCTCATCAGGAGAGTGTTCCACCTGACCTCAGCTTTCATCTCCTGTCAGTATTTTCTTCATACCCTTGTTTTTCCTGGGAACCACTGAAAGCTGTATGGTTAAGTGACCTTTGTTTCTTTTAACCAGTCTTGGCTTAAAATTCACTTTATCTGGAAACAGAATAGGTATTCCTGTTTTTTCTTGGTAACTGTCACATGGAGTATTGCTTTCTATGCTTTCATTTTCAGTCTATTGATTTTTTAATTAAATGTGTTTCTTATATGCAGTTTATCATTCCCCCCTTGCTTCTTGATTCTACCAGTTTACTCCTTTTTGAAGGAGAATTTTTTTTAAACATTTATTTATTATTTGTGTGTGTGTGTGTGTGTGTGTGTGTGTGTGGCCAGTTCAGCCCACCA
>NDGN011325287.1:0-11467 GCA_002564285.1 Tympanoctomys barrerae
CCAGCCAGGGTGACCTAGCAACTCAGTGAGACCCTGTTTCAAAATACAAAATAAAATAAGAGCGGGGAATGTAGCTCAGTGTAAAGGACCTGGATTTAATCCTCATTCCCATATGGGAAAACAATTTCTTTTCTTTTTCTTTTTTTTTTGTTTGTTTGTTTGTTTGTTCGTATTTAGGACAGAATGTACAGGGTGTACAGGGTCTCACTGCATAGATCTGACTCATAGTGATCCTCCTGTTTNCAGCCTCCCAAGTGCTGGGATTATAGGCACGCACCACCACGCCCAGTCTCAATTGCTGTCTCAGAGCACCCTGGGGGCAGGGCTGGCACGTCAGGCCCAGGAATTGAACTCTTGGTCCCTGTGTTTGATAATTTCAAAAAGATAACATTTACAGAAACTTTGAATTGATAAACCAAGCTTAGTTTAAAGTATTTTTTAAAATTAAAGACAAATCTAGGAAATTTACCATAATAATTTATATGGAAAAATATGAATGAGATGAAATATTCACTGTCTCTTGCACTACACGACTTTCTTTTCAAGCACTTTGTAATTTGAGGAAAATGCAAAATTTATCACTCTCAAATCATAACTACTAAATATCTACATATATTTATTTAGATATTTTGAACAGCAATGTAGAATATATATATATATATATATGATTTAATATAAAACCTAAAAGAAATTAATATGATATACAGATCTCAAAAATTTTCCCTAAAACTAATATACTAATGATCTGCAGATTCTGAATTACAGCAAATATCCTGAAATTTTAGGACAATGATGTAAATATTTCACTGGGACTCATCATGAGGAGATAAGGTATAAATGTGTCCCATGTGGGTTCCAGATGTTTGAACACACATAGACAAAAATCCCACAATAATATATAAAACAGTAACATAAACATAATACAAAGTAGTAAAACTTTGAATGTCTGTAGCACATCATCTCCATTTAATATTGAACTGATAAAAATCCAAGAATTTCTTTTATTCACTTTCACAAAATATCAATTTGCTGATAAAGTGAAATTCAAAAAAATTTTTAAAAAATAAAATGAAATTCAAGCTTTATTGATTTTGACACTAACCTGAGCTACCTCTAATTAGAATCTTAGGCTTTTGGGTAATAAAAATATATTGAGTAGGCTATCCTTCTTAAAATGAAGAAAAACATAGACATTTGAACAAGAATTTCTTAAATGAAGTGGATGTCAGCAGTTAAGGCAAGAACAGGAGGCTGTCAGAAGAAAGCAAGGAGGAGGAAAATCCAAAATTGTATACATTTCAGTACTTTAACTGTTGCTGAAGCTCTCAAAAATTTAACATTTTGTCCCTCAATTGAACTATTTTGTGATGCCTAACTCAGTTAGAAACAATGATGCCCAGTGAATGAGAAATTCTCAATTTTGATTAAGGCAGCACTCTCTGGTGGGTAAAAGTTTTACATCTAGTAAGCATTGCAGAAGATAAGCGAATTTTGGAGTGAGTAGATTAAATTGAAGCCCAAAGAGGTTAACACGTTGAAAGGAAAATGAATTACCATATTTTGGAGGCTGTATATAGTTGGTAGCCCTGGAGTTTGTAGCGACAACAAAGACTCCAATGTACAAGGGTATAAAAGCACCATGTCAGACAGTGTGTACCAAACCAACCCTGTTGCCGTTGATTCTGTGTATAGCCTTTCTTTCACCCCATTGTTACCCTCAAATCCCACTCAGCTCCATGCCGAGGTTTTTATTCTCCGCATAGTTTCTTGCAAAACCAACGTCCATGTTGTACTCATCAACCAGAATTCAGAAAGCTTCAGGCTGGAAGGCCAGGCACGAAGAGCTGGCAGGTGGTGTAGCTGTTAGCCAGCCTTGTGCGTGGCGAGAGATCTGATGCTATCACATTCCTTTTCCCCCAAAGACTAAAGAGAGCAAGCCTTTGTGAACATGCAGGAGGGGATGAAAACAGTTTGTCTCCTGAGCAGCCAGCCTTTGTCATATTACAAATGAAATCACTTCGGAAATTTAGAGAATTAATATCATAATGAAGACGGGAGGACCCATTAGGGTGGTCTAATGTTGCTCTGGAGAAATGTGATGGATGCCCAGCGGCTGCAAGCCCTTATTTGCCGCGTCACCTCTGCAGTTGCCATTATTAGGAAGATGTCTGAGGCAAAGGATCAGACACACCATTGCAAGATGAGATAGTGTGTGACTGGTTTCCAGGGAACCGAAGGATACACGCTTAGTTGTACCTGTCACTATGGCTCCCAGCATTTTCCCCCTTAATGTCTTTTTTAGCTGTAGGAAGTTTCTCTTTAAAGATTCAGTGCTTTCCTAATGGCATAAAGTGAGTAATGGGCAGCATATGAAATGTTATATAGATTACAAATGAATTCAGTCCATTTTAAGACAGTGTAGACTGGCCCTGAAGAATGAGTTTATTTAGCTTCAGCTTTCTCTAGAAAATAAAGTTAGCTAAACATCCTGAACGGATCACTTCATTGGCATCCTTCTGTTCACTTATCTTTCTATACAAAATTTCTCTCATTTTCCAGAACAATGCACATGCTCACCCAAAATACGATCTCTAGTCAATGTTCCTTCCTGCACTAAAGCCTAGAATATACTTCCAGAAATTATTATCAGATGTAATTGAATCTTCATTCCTGGTTCTCTCTCTCTCTCTCTCTCTCTCTCTCTCTCTCTCTCTCCCCCAACCCTCCTACCCCAGTTATTATATATAGTAGAAAATAGGAGCTTTTCAAAACCTCCTATTAATTTAAAACTAGTACAATAGAATGATAATTTCCCTGAGAATTTTGGAAACATGTAAAAGAAAGGAATCTTTAAGTAGTATTTGAAAAGTAAAGTGATACTTAATTTTCTTCACTTCACAACTACTGCTTTTAATGATCAGTTTTGATTTTACATAGTTTTATTGCTTATTCCTATGTCTCCCACCAACCAAGTAATAGCTTTTCTATGCAATACTTTTCTTTTGACATTTGTTTCTTTTTAAGACAGGTTTATAGAATAAGTCATTCTATTCATGAGTTCAAATACAATTTTAACTTGAGAATATTATAAAGATACAGCCATCCAGATTTTATAAACCTTGGCTCATTATCAATAGAAGACACACAGAAAATATTCCCAGTTTTTTTCTTTAGCACAAACCAAAAGAAAACAAAAAAATTCACTAATCAATTTGAGAGCAGACTGGCTAGAGCAAGATTAGGTACAAGGAATAGCCCAGTTATTTCTGTTGAGCTGCTACTAATTTCCTACAGCCTTCTCTGCACAGATCCTTCCGGACAGGAAGACTAGAGCTCTAGCCAAATCTTTCATCTAAAATAATGAATTTGATGTACACCTCATCAAAAAACTAAACTAACTTCTGTCTGAGCATCACTGACTCTTTTGAAAGAGTTACAAATGATTGCACACCTAACGCCCCGAATTCTCCGAAGGCGGGAAATGCTACTTCTCCAAACACAACCTACTAAACATGCATATACTTTGAATATCCATTTTGGTACTTAATTCTATTGTGAGTATTCATTTCCTCACGTATCTTAACTACTCCAATTTTATCAGTGTCCAAGTTACGTTGCCTTCATTTTGATCTCTCTGAGAGTAAAAGATATTCGGCTGCATAGTAGCCAATCCAGTGTTAGAATGACGGTATCTATAGATGTTTATTAGATAGAGTTAAAAAGTGAATGATATGAAATATCTATAATATAGTAGAGATAAATAAATCATATGTGTTGAAGAGAATGTATGTAGTGCCTTTTTTGTCTTCCAAACTCACACATTCACTTTCTGATAATAAAGAAATTTATCTTCCCTAAAGCAAATAAAAGAGTCTTAATAAAAGTAATGTACCCCACTAGCTTTCAGACCCTGAAAATGACTAATGTGATCTTGGACAGAGAAGAATCTAATGAAAACAACCACATTAAACATAGCTCTTCCGTGCTCAGTGCTCAATAAGTGAGCAGCAGGCTCTCTCTGTCTAGCTTACAGAAAACAGGAGGCAGCAGTTTGCAAGGAGCAGCGTTTTAATGTGATTGGACTATAACAGACAATCTATTTACAGCATGCTCTGGGGAGCTTATAAACAAATGTTGAGTAATTTCAGCCAGCAGTAATTACCCTTGCAGCTGACAAGGATAGCATGAGACTTTCTCCTTCACCTTCAGCCCAGTCCAGAAGGCAGAGTACACAATGCCACTTCTAATTATTTCTGCATTTCTATGGCCAAAGACCAAAGTGTGTTATTAGAGAACATTTTAGAAGCTTTTTAAAAGCTTATTTATTAGGACAATTAAAAGTCATCACTATGACAGCAAATAAAAGGTTCCATTCTCAGGAATGCGATATCAAATGAGCTTCTGCCCACTTACCTTCAAGGCAACGTGGTCTTGTTTTTGTGTGGCCTATTGTTAAGAGCTGAGACTAGAGCTTGGTAATAAAAAGAATAATACCTGGAATGTGTTTGATTTAATGTGAGATATGCCTTCTGATCTTTGCAATTTTCAAACAATTTAGAGCATATAAATGAAGTTATTCCTCAGAAGACACAAAATTTTGAAATTGTGTGTGCGTGTTCCCTAATGACAGACAGTGATGGAGATAAAATGAGTGTGGCCGAACGATCTCTCTCTTGCTCCATCTCACAAGAAACACTATGCTCCCCTAACTGGTTAAAGGCTTTTATCAGGAGAGGTCACTCATATTGCATCAGTTTGCCATGAGGAAGATGTTAAAAATTCAAGGATCTAAAAATAAACCTTCTGCAGATAAGCTTCTAATGGAGTGCTGAAGGAGTAAAACAATTACGCGGAGCAATCACCCTGAGCGTTTGTAATTAACAATCAAATTACTTCCCAGAAGTGTCCAACAAGAGAACTTTTGTTGAACATTTCTATACGTGCCAAACTACCCCAAAGTAATTGGGGAAATCAGTGAACTGTGGGAAGTGTCGGTTCTCCAACACCATGGCCAGTTTGGCGTTCACTGAGCTTCCGTCCGCCTCAATAAGTTCAGTTCAGACCCCTACTTTTGGATTTGAGCACAGATATCTGAGCCCACAAAGTGTGTTATTTACATGTTTGATATATTTCCTTACATTCCATTCTGTCACTTTGCATTTCATCATCAAGGATCAAATATTGTAGAAACTCATGTGGTGTGATGACAAATCACTCCCTGTGTCACATACACACACCACACAAACTTTCAAATTGCATGGTAGATCTAAAGGAATGTTTCAGACTTGGACTCCAAAAGAATCCTAGAGATGTTCTAATGATAACATTGATAGATTTATCAAAGCCATGCATAGGTCACCCAGGACAGAACCACATCACCCTGCATAGCAATGCCTAAGCTTATTTAGTATATATCCCTCCAACTGTTTATAAATAATTTTAAGTGTGTAGTGGATCACAAAAGCATGTACTTTATTTATAATATAAAATAATAATATGTTCCTATTTAGCTTTCTTAAGAAATACAAACACCTGAAGTATAAAATTACAAAGTTTAACAATACGCCATTAGATTTATGAGCCCATCATTGCTCTGGACTCATTTTCTGAAATGTGGTTGACAGAAGGACAATAATGTGTCCTTGTTCTTGAGACTGACAGGTGTCACTTTGGCCACTGTTGCACGTGAGTGACAGATATTTTACAGCCGAGGCAATGAGAATGCAAAAATTTGAGAGTACCTCTGGGATTTCCGTGGTCATTTGTGGACAGCATAGGGCAGGGCAGACTGCTATGACAACACAGGACCCCTTGTTGCTGTGACTGCTGTAGACAGCTGCAGATTCATGGCATTTTAAATAATATTTCTATTAACAAGGCTGCGTTTCTGCTTTGATGGAAGCATGCAAAAAACCACTCTCTAGGCCATCAGTTGTATACTAAACTGCTCTAATTGGTTTCCTGTGCTTTACTCAGAAATCTGGTAAACACTGATTTCAGTAGAAAATTGCTTACAGATTTAACATTTTTGAACACACACATTTTCATCCATACCGATATTGTCTGTCAAAAAGTGGAAGGTTTTTTTTTCTTTTTCTATGCAAAAGTGTCAAATATTTTTAGTAAGGCAACAAAGAAGAAGCAAAAGGAGAAAGAGAAGAAGAGGAAGAAGAGGAGGGGAAGGAGAAGCAGCTCCTCTCTTGACAATATTTAAGTGATAATCATAATGACAAAAATGAGAGTGTAATGCAGAAGTAAAAAGAAGAGGATTTCTTTCTTTTTTTTAACTTTGTCATAACTGGACACTTATGGGGATTTTTTGCTCTAGTCAAATGTAAGCTTTAAGTTATAGTCTAAGAGGAACCTCAAGCATTTTAAAACATTTTGGTTCACCTTTGCTTATGACATAAAAGTCTATAAAAACAAAATTCCAAGTACTTTAATGTATAAATTATAGTGTGCTTAAGAATTATAAGAAAAAGAATGGATACAACTAGTCAAAAGTCCAGAGATTTTTTTTGTAGAGTACAATGAAATAGTATTGAAGTGCTTTTTATCAACAGTATTTGATGTCAGTAAGTAGTGCAAAACAAATATTCTTCTTCCAATCTGAGTCATCTGTGACATTTGCATGTTGTCAACCCTATATTTGTCTTTTTCACATTATAGTAACTATAAAAAGATAGGTCCTTATCCATTCAATTTGCGGAACTCCTAGGCATTTACTCCTGCCAAACGAATGAAAGGAGGATGTTTTTCTTAAATCCAAGCTCTCTGGTGTCATTGCTTAAAAGAATGATTATATATGATGATATACAAGCAATGTGAATGCCAGCCTATAGTTATAAGGATAGTTATCTGCCTTTGTTTTCCATTAATTTCCTCTAGACCACTGTCAAAATATTACATTACAAAATGAAAATGATCACCATATGTTGATTAAGGAAAACACATAGTATCACAGCACATTTCACCATTCACTGAAAGAGTTAACACTAAACCCTTCTCCAAAAAGAAAGAAGATATGGTGATTCAGATTGATATTAGAATATGTTGTTTATGTCATTTGCCAAATGTTTCAATTTTTAAATAATTGCTTACATTCAACAATTTGATACATGCATGCAAGCAGCTTGGTTAGAAATTACTACTGTGCTATAATTTTAGAAAGAAGAGTAAGATTTTTTTTCCCCCAGGATGGACTAAATCCTCTCCATAAAAACCAATAATGTACTGAAAAACATTCAATTACAATTATTTTTCTCTACTTAGCAATGCAAAGATAAATTGTTCTCCTTCGGAAATCAAATATTTTCCTAACCACTGTGTTTCTTTAATTAAACTGTATTCTTTATAGTGATCAAATATAATTAGCAGTAACAAGTATTTAATGAAAACAAACTGCTACTCCCAAATCTTTACTACACGTTTTGCTTAAATCCCACAGATGCTCTGAAGATCACTGCGTCTCCATCACTAGTACAAAGCATATCCTCTTCCCACTCTGCTACCCTGACTTGCCAGAA
This sequence comes from Tympanoctomys barrerae, assembly GCA_002564285.1. NCBI lineage: Eukaryota > Metazoa > Chordata > Mammalia > Rodentia > Octodontidae > Tympanoctomys > Tympanoctomys barrerae. The sequence goes on from NDGN011325287.1 coordinate 7,527, forward strand.
GAATGTACAACAGTAAAAGCAATGACACAAACTTCTGTGATTCCAAGGCCTTTAGTTTACATTCTAACCATGATCTTCAGTTCAAGGAATCCCTTCCAAACAAGCCGAGCAGTTAGCTCTTCAAATATTTTATGGATTTATTCTTCAAACCAATTCCCATTTGATACTATCATATAATAAAGCATTATGCTGGTGTCTTTGATTATCAGTAAATGACCAAAATGAGAAGAAAGTGCCCGTGCCGGACTCATTGACAGCTAGGTGATACAGCAAGTCTTCTGTAATTAATTGTGAGTGAAAGGGGGTTGGTTTTGCAGCCTCATAAAACTTTTCCCACATGGCTGAACCCTCGGTCAGGAGACGTTAGGCAACATTAACTGCCTGCACATTTCTGCACAGCTCTAGAGGAATGGCCAGGAACTGGGGCTCCAGTCCTGAGAACCCTGGGACATAAGACATCAGTGTCTACCTTTCATCTTAGCTAAGATTTGGAGAGGGTTCAGACCGCAGAGGCTCCTTAATTCTCACTAATTCATTTGCTTCCCTGATTCACTTGGCTTGGGATAACCTGCGAATGATAATGAACCTGTGCAGGGAGCGCTTAGTCTCTTGTCTTTGAATGTGTTTGGCATGGATTGAGGGCTTTCTCTGAATCTTGCAAAAGGAAAAGAATCTTATTAGCACTGATTGCTAGTCATGAGCTTTCCTCTCAAAATTGCTCTTGTGTTTTAACTCTTGCTTGCTTTCAGCAAAGGAGAGTAATGAGAGAAAAGAATTTGATTATAGAAATGATGTATGTTTCTAGAAGCTGGGGTAACAGTATAGGGTGTGATTAAAATTTGCTCCCCGCAGCCAGCTATTTCTTATCTTGTTGTCCCCAAAGCAAACTCAGTGTTTCCTACTCCAGTTTTGCAACTCATGCTAAATTCTGCTTTCATTTTGAATAGAAAAACATATGGTGTACTAGAGATGTAGATTTTGAAAAAACAAAACAAAAAAAAACATCAAAGCAACTTTTAAAAAGAATTACTATCAGACTTAATGTGTGCAGGACTTGTCAAGCTCACAGACATTTCCCACGAATTTGGAATTCTGTTCAACTAGTACTTTTGCTTTTATAATTAGTATGTTGGGGACCTTTAACTTCTACCTAGGTAAAAATTTGTGCTTGAAATGAAAAAGTCAATAAGTGAACTGATGTGTTTTAGCAAAGCAATAAAAAGGGCAGTTTGGGTCCACTGGTCTAGCCAACGATGATCATTCCGTAGATTTTGAGATACTGTACTACAGATGGAATTACTGCCTTGTTCTTTCGTAATTGTGCCCTATATGTTGGTGCTGCATAGACCATCCTATGCACAAGCTAACTGAGTGCTATCTAGAAGGCACAATGGCATCAGGGAGTAGAAGAGCACTCCCTCAGGAATTAGGAAGGGAGCCTGGTGATGGGGTAAAGCTTAATATTTCATTATGTTACAAAAGGTATTTGACCTCTGATGTCATGTGCTTGTCCCCCATTTAGGGACTCTCTTAACAGCATTTAAAACTTTCTCCCACAATATGAATGACCCTGGACCCTCACATACGTTATCAGCAAGCCTGCTGGATAGATCATGGGACCACAGGCCCAAAGCATAGGCCATTACCATATTTGGAGCATATAGTCTATCAGAAAGCTGAAGCAGGGGGAAAACATCTTAAAGTTCTGTCAATTCTACTCCCAAGGATTTTAAAGATGAAAAATCTGAGAACTAGAGAGGTTGGAAGAGGTGTCCCATGTCAAATAGTTGTTTAGTTATAGAAGTAGAAGTCAGGAGTCAGGTCTCACGTCTAGTGCTGTCTGACACAACCTACAAAGTGCACTGGAATTTCCAAACAAAGCGTATTGACATTACAAGGGCCATTAGTCAAAGGCTTAATACTAATGGAAAGTATTTAGAGAAGTAATCTGTGCTTTTAATTCATCCTTCTGCTCCTCTGCGTCAAATTCCTGCAGGATGAAGCCATCACTTCACTTCTGCCTCAGGTTTGCCTTTTTCTTTCTCTTTTCTTTCTTTCAAACAAGAGAATTTCTTATTACCACATAAATTAAGAAGAAGGATTTAATTTTTACTTATTTCCTTCTTCCATAATCTCCTACTATTTCCTCCTCCTCCTTTGAACTTTGGGACTGTCCTTATTTCTGAACAGCACTAGGCCAATCTTTATTAGAATAACAATTGACAATGTGTTTTTAATTCTATAAAGCGACATATTTGGTACAGTTTCATAACATCCAAAGTTACAAAGATATGAAACTGAAGAAAAATCTAGGTTAAAGAAACAAATGCTTCCATCAAGGAAACATGGTTATTTCAAACAGTACAGAACAGTAAATTTGAATATATATTTTGGAACTAATAAGTCTTGGCGTACAGCTTATAGCTCTGATATTTACTATTGCCCCTGATCAAGGAATTTCAGCTCTCTGAGTCTCAATTTTCTCTTTTATAAGAGTTGGCACATGGTAGGCTCTCAACAGATATTACCTGTTGCTGTCATTTGTAGTATTGGCACTGCTCTTCCTTTATATAAACAGAAAGCCACAAAAGAACATGTGGATGTCTAAAGAATGTCAAAGGTAAAGTAACTGTGAACTGAATGGATTCAGGAGCTGTCCCACAGGAAGAGAAGAGTAGCAAATGTGAAATGTGTCTGTGAGCATTCTAGTTTGAAGTACTAAAAGTTGCGACATTACTTGTAACACCCTGATAAAATGAATTTTAGAAGCAAGTTCCACTGAACTGGGCCCAGTGACTGTAGATTTTGTGTCAAGTGAGGGCAACAGAGAATTATTTGGACAGGTAGCTTGGATGGCCTAAAAACCAAAAACCTGGTTATCAACTCTAGAAAGAAAGAGCAAAGCCAGTTTGAAATGAGGGAAGAGCTCACAAAAGACCTCAGCTGGAGCCCAGTGTTTCTGCAAGACCCAGAACAGAGTCAAGCGTAGATCTGGAAACAAACCAACCCAGAAAGTGGAAAGAAAAAGAAAATACAAAAGAAAGTAGAAAGTGGAGCTAGAATGGACCCAGGTCAGATAGCAGCAGTGTTATCAACATCCCTCACAAAACATCGTCCATGAAACGGCTGCTCAGAAGCTCCCAGCTGAACTCAGGGGGACATCACCGGACTTCACAAAGATCACCATACCTCTGGACTTTAATATGAAAAGCTATGGCAGCAACAGAGGCCTCCAGCAAAAATAACCAACCAAGAGAAAATACTGTTAAAACTTAGCAGAAAACTCAGCAAACTACACAGAGAAATCTGGGAAACTTACAACTGTTGGGTACCTATTATGCATTAAATCCTATGCGTCCTATGCAGTAGGTATTACTGTCCTTGTGTATGAAGAAACTGAGATTACAAGTAATTAAAATGGAACCAAGATCATGTAGTCCCTGAGTGAAAAGCCATATAGCATTAGAATTATTATCTGAATGATATCAGCACCCTTGCTATCTATTCCTACTTCTCAAAATTAAAGTTGCAAGAATGTGTGTTTTCCAAGGGACAAAAAAGAAAGTCAAGAAGAGCTTATTGCTACAGTGATTTCAGGAATTACGATGATAATCCACTGTTGGGTTTGGTAATTAGGAAGATTGGAATGATTTGGGAAGAAGATCTCTGGCAGAGTGACAGGGATGAAGCCTGGAAACAGGGCTATCAGTAAGGAAGTGATAAAGAAAGGACAGCTAGAGTTGTAAATTTCTCTTTGGAAAAGAAAAATGGGCAGTAAATGAAAATAATCCTAAAGCATAGCAACAGCTAGTGATGTCTTTTTGTTTTTTTAGGGGAGACGTGAAAATATATGTGTGCAGTGATGAAAGGGTCACTGGAAGGGGCCAGAGAGATAGCTCAGTAGAATAAGTGCTTGCCTGGCAAGCGCAAGGGCCTGAGTT
>NDGN011325291.1:3827-14190 GCA_002564285.1 Tympanoctomys barrerae
CAGGAAAGGTCAGCTGAATCAGCCCCTTATAGCAGCTTTTCAAGCCTGTGCTCCTGAGCTCAGCTGGCGGCACTTGGAGCCTTTCCTTTGTAGCCCTAGCCCCAGCTTAATCCTAGCCCAACCCAGACCCTACCCTGTTTGGTCCAGACCCTCACAGAGGCAGGTTAGTGAGGCTGGCTCTCTAGGAGCAGAAGCTGGAGAATAATTCGGTGAGGCATGGGAGGGGGTGCATTCCTTTAGATGGTACATTGGGACCTGGGATCATACCAATTTCACTGCACCAAATTCATCATGTGGCCCTGCAAAAGTCCCTATGTTATTCCCATCTGTATGGGGAGTGGTCAGCACATATACGCTTGTAGATCCACTGTTGAAAAGAGGCAGGACAAAGAGGAACTCGGTGAACACTGAAACATGTGGGACACTGCTGAAGCTGGGGAATTCTTGTAAGGCCTGGGTGAGATTGTGTTGGAGGGTTTTGTCCTTCTTGGAGAGAGACGAGGTTGTAAGAACCTGTCCTGTGGTGCTGCTGTGCTAAAGCTCTGCAGGCAGGGAGAGGGGTGTGCGGCTCAGGACCCGGCAGCAGTGTTGGGACATGAGGTTCTCTGGGCTCTACGCAGTCTGTTCCTTGCTTTTTTCCCTTTTTCTTTTGTTTTCAGTGGGCAGAATGGATACTGTGGAGTAGAGTCTTTGGCTCTGGTCTTAACTAGCCATGTGACCTTAGGGCACAACTTAATCTTCTTGGGTCTAATTTTTCTACCTGTAAAGTGGCAGGGGGCAGGGTTGTAGAAGGGGTTTGGATGAAATGGGTGTTAAATTGGTGAGTTTCCACAGAAGGTTTTGCCAATGCCCTGGGGTTCTTGCAAGGCACAGAGATCATCAATGTGGCAGGCATATTCAGGAGTCCCCGCTTACTCCATGGAGAGATTTTATTTTTTTTCTGTATTTTAGGGAAGGGTCTATAGGGTGTTCAGGGTCTCACTACTAGTTGGGACTCATAGTGATTCTCATGTTTATAGCCTCCCAAGAGCTGGGATTACAGGTGCGTGCCTCCATGCCCAGTCTCAATCGCTGTCTCAGTGCACTCTGGGCAGGGCTGGCCTGGCAGGCCCGGGGATCGAACCCCCAACCCCTGTGCCTGCTTATAGGTGCTCTACTCTGCTGAGCTATTTGGCCAGCCCTTCCATGGAGAGATTTTAAAACACTAATTTATGTGAAAATATAGGTGAACATTGATGCAGTAAGACAAGTCATTTGTAAAAATTTGGAAAATAAAACTTGAGGCTTCAAGGAAGTAGGTGTCTCTTTTATGCATTGTCTTCTGTGGGGGGTGGAAGTGGGGTTCTGCTCTGAAAAGCAGGAGAAAGACTGGGTCAGCTCACCTCTGAGGTCTTCTCAAATATTGTTATTGTGTAATTATGGAATCTGTTATGGCATTCCTGCTGTTCTTTTTGGCATTTGCACGGGGATCCTGGATTTGTAATACATTAACCTCATAGGAAGGTTTAATGCATGCTTTCTTCTTCCTTGAGTCCTGGGACTGGAGACTTGCAGTGGACCTGGAAGTTGGAAGGAAGGGAACTGGCTCCTTTGACTGGCTCATGATGGGAGGGAGGAAAGGAGGCAGGGACCGGCAGAAGTCAGGACAAAGTCAGGACGGGAGCAGGTGCTCGGAGTATTGTGTTCTGCATCCTTGGATCACAGAACACATGATGACCTTTCATTTAGTCTGGCACCAGGAAGTGAAGATCTCTACCCTGAGGACAGCCTGTTTTAAGGACCTTCTTTTGCCCCTAGCCCTGGTAGGTGCCTTCTCCACACTCATGTGCCTATGGGCACCCCTCAGCCTTCACTTTGCTTCTGAGGCCTGCTCCTACAAAGCACACCCAGCCTGGTGGGCGGCCCTGATCCGGGTCCAGCTCACTGCCACCAGCTCTGCCCAGCACCTGTGGATGCCTGATGCCTGGAGCTTCCTGATGTCCCAGCATGTGAGCCTGGGTCCTGCTCATCTCTCTCCTCCCTGTCTCCCAGTCCCTGCCCACAGTCTCCCCCAGGCTTCAAGCACACACTTGTTCACCTCGAATACGATCAAAAATAAATTTTCTGGAACCTGTTCAAAGGCTAATGTGCATCCTCTCTTCATTATTGATTTGTTTATTACAGATGCTCTGGTAGGACATTCGATATGGCCACTGTGCCAAGGCGGCCTCCACAGTCCTTGTCCTTTGCTGGGAGAAAAGATTTAACGGGGCATTAGGTGAAACATGCCCCAGGCAGGCTTGGAGCCCTTGACCCTGTGCTCCTTGCTAACTTGTGGGCTGGGCCTGGCATGGCCCAGAGATTGCAACTGAATCTCCTCTCCTTCTTTTGCCTCCCTGTTACAGTTAGAAACAGCCTTGGTGTGTGACTCCAAAGGGCAAGTCCCCTGCAGAAATGAGGTGTCCGCTCTTTTCCTTGTTGCCTCACTAGGGGGCACCTTAATGTAAGAAGTGGGTTTTTATTGTATTTAGGAAGAGGACCCAGGTTTAAAACTGGCTCATATGGTGCACCAGCTAGGTGACTCTGGGCAGATGATTTAACCTCTCTGCTTTGTATTTTGCTTCACCTATCTATCTGCATTTTGTGAAGATTCAATGACACGCTTGCACGTAAGGAGTGTAGAGAAGTGTCACACGCAGGAATCTCTGCTTTGCAGTTGCCCTCATGTCATTGTCATCACCATCCTGCCCTGCTTCATCCCTGGGGCCTGAGGTTTCACAAGGATAGGTGTTTTGACCCAGCCTCTGGAAGGGACACGGCCCTGGTCCAGCTCCACCTGAAATGGCAGGTCCTGAGCCCAAGGGTAAGCATGAACTCTGTGGAAGAGGCACGGCCGCTCAGAGCAGCGCTCCTGGAGATGTGCTCTTATTCTGTCCAGCAGGGGCTGGGCAAGGGCAGTGTGGCACTGGTCACTGGGAGACACTGGGGAAGCGTCTGTCGCCAGCTGCTGGCGCACTGGGACTACACACTACACACTGGCCATCCCTGAGTTAGGCTCCTGGGCTCTCTTTCTTTGAACTTGACATGAGAAGAGGGCACCTGAGGGGAGCACCAAGTGTCTGACTCTTCACGGTCACCTGGCTGCTGTCAGCCCTATGCACCCATGGCATCTTCCCAGTCTGCCCCAGGCAGGTCTCTGAGCCCACTCTCCATGACATTTACCTCGCAGCTTTCTGGTCAGGGCTAGTTGGCACCTTCCCCCACTGCCACCTCCGTTCCCTGTCCTACCCCCCTCCCGAAACTCCCTGGGCTGGGCTTTTTGTTCCCTTGGTTCCCAGGCAGTGCAGCTGGTGCTGTGGGCTGGGGAGCGGGTGGAGGACGCAGCAGAAAGTCTGTGGGAGGGAGCTGTCTCTTAGTTCCAAAGGCGAGCAAGGCTTCCCGTGCCCCCTCCCCCCAACATGATGCTTCCCCCAGTTCCCACTCTGGTGTCTCAGCAAATAAGAAACAATTTCTTGGCTTTCCATTTGCTCATCATACCTATTTAATGTGCGTGCATTCTTCCTGGTAATTGTCAGAGCCCGAGGAAATCAGAGCAGGTTTGATAATTTCTTGCTTTGAGTCCCAAGTATGTTGGCAAGTATCCGGCCTCCTCTTCTCTGAGCTAGAGGACCTGGGAGAATTGTCTTTTCAAATCCTTGGACCTGCTGGAGTTCCGCTCTGTTTAAGGAAATACCAGGCAGGATGGTTTCTACCAAGGGTAGAGTTTGTGGGCTCCTGCATATGAGGGGGAAAGAGTGGGCCCCCTAAGGAAGAGTAGTAGAAAGGCACAGAAGGGAAAGGAGCCTAGTGTGCATCAAATCCCAGGTGACTACAGTTGATTACTGCTTTCTTCACACTGCCGTGCACAATCCCAAGAGGAGAGGAGCATGAGGACAGGAAGGTGCACGAGGGTGACCAGTGCCCAGGCCACTGGTAGTAGCTGCTGGAGCTTGGCTGCCAACCAGATTTGCCTGGAGCCAAAGTTCATACTTTAGCTGCCCCTTGCTGGAGAAAGTGTGCTGTGTAGCGTGGACAAAAGCTCTTTCTTGGCTTTCCCTGACTGAGGTCACCTGGTGGTTAATAAGCGCACGCAGGTGGGTCGGGGTGAAATGCTAATGAGTGTATAAAGGTCCTGGTGTCTACTGCCTGCTTAGCTGGAACCGATGGCTGTCATTTGGGCAGTGTTTTCTTCCACAGGGGATTTTCCTGTATATTGAATCATTGTGATTATTGTCCCCAGTGTTATAGAGGAGGAAGGGGAGGATCAGAGAAGTGAAGTAGCATGTCTGAGGTGACACAGCCCAAGGTGCTCCTGGTGCTCAGTGAGTGAATTAGTACAAAGTTGAATGTGAAAGGCACATTGTAGAGTCTGAGCCAAAGGCTCAGGGCCGATGCAGGGGGAGGGTGTGACACGGGCTGCTTAGGTGAGGAGCAGGTGCAGAGAGGGGCAGTGGTGGATGTGGGAGGGTGGAGGCAGGAGCCTGGGAGCAGGTAGGAGTGAGCAGGATTGGCTGCAAAAGACAGCAGAGTGTATTGGGCGGGGCCCTGGGGGCTGAGGAGGGGCATGCATGACTGGGTTTCTGTAGGGCAGTGGCCACGACAGGCTGCTGGGCTGGGCTCTGCCTCAGGCTCACAGAGAAAGCCTGCAAAGGCCAGGCCATCAGGAGGCATCCTGGAGGCTGGAAGCACACTTCCCTTGACCGTAGCTGAAGACAGAGTCAGCAGTCTTTCTGCTTTAGAAGCCCCCGATATTGGCCTAGGTGAAGAGAAGTCTGCAGTGTCTTATGTAATTCTGGGGGTGCATGAGAAGTAGTGAACTCAAAGCACCCGGCTCTTTTCACTCCTGGGCTTCTCCTGTGGCTGCACGTGAGGCTCCAGAAGGCAACAGTGCTCATTAACCGCCCCCCTCCACCCCAGTGTGCGGGCTCCATTCTTGCCCTGGCACCAAGCTTGGCCTAGAGGAACGTAAGGATACATAGTGGCAGGCCCTGGCCTTCTTGGAACCTGTAGTCCAGGTGACACAGGCACTGAAGTAGAGTGGAAGAGAAGCTCAGCCATGCTGGGGCTGTCACTCACAGTCTGGGCCCTGAGCCTGTCCCTCACATGACTGTGTAAGGGGCTGGCAGATCAGCGGATAAACCATGCCAGGTCCTCATCCTCAGGCAACGTGCACTTGACAGCTTGGTGGCAGGAGGAGTCTGCCCTTGGGCCTTGGACCCCCAGACCTCTCTGGCCCACCGTTGGCCTTAGTTCCCTCATCTGCCGAGTGAAGGCCATCATCCCTGGCTGCCTCCTCAGATGCCCCCTGGATGCTCCTGGTAGATGGCTTGGTGCTGCAGGAAGGGAGCTGCCCAATTCCTTCGCTGGGAAGCAGGAGGGGACTATGCATGCTGGAGGGGAGTGTGGTGCATCCCAGGGGTGGAGTAGCTTCCTCGTTTCACCTGGCTCCTAACACTGGTTCTGCCCAGGCCTTCTCTAGCAGCCTGAGGGTTCTGCTTCTCCCTCTGGGATCCCAGAGCCTAATTCCTCTGAGCTCCACTCCCTGGACAGTGGGCTGAGGGAGTGGGAGTGGCCTGCCTATGAGCAGTGCTGTGCTGTGAACTCTGCTGTCTGTTGAGAGGATCTGGAATGTAGGCTTGGGTAAGGCCCCACCAGCACACTCTGGCAGCAAGCAGCTTCCTGTCCTGCCACCCCCACCCCCATGGTATCGGGACCTTGCTGCATTGAATTCTCAGCCCAGGCCAAGTAGTCACAGATCTTTGTGACTTAGCAGGTATAGGGACGAAAGGATAAAGGCCAGCAGATCTTTCTCTGATGGGCAAGTAAGAGAAGAGGGTCCATGGAAGAGCTGCTTCTCAGTGGAGATGCAGCCCTATGTGTGCCCTGTACTTTTGTCCCCAGGCCCTTGGGACTTGGTGGCCGCTCCCCAGTGGCCTGCAACTTGGAGATCCAGGAGTCCATCTGAGAGCATTGGTGGTTGTCTGACACAATCCACCACACAGCAGGAGGACACTAGAACATGCCAGGGGAACTTGCACTGTTCCAGTGCAGGGTGAGCCTTATGGCGACTGCTAGTAGGGCAGTGGAAGCTTTGGGAAATCTCAGAAGTGGCATAAAGAATGAACACAGAATGGTGATGGTGCTGCAGGTCCTGTTCAAAGCATTCCACTGCATTACCTTGTAGCTGCCTGTGAGTTATTGTTGAAGCTCTGTTTTGCAGAAGGGGAAAATGAGGCACAGAGTTCATTGTCTTGTCTGTATCTGGACATGCGTAGTAAATGCAGCTCAGTGGGTCAACTGCATGGGTCCATATTAGTCCCATGATACCTACCTGTTCCCTGGGTGCTGAGGTCAGAGCATGTGCAGTCTCTAGGAGACTTTCAGTAGGCCATCAGCAAATCAGAATGCAGAGGGGGGAGGAAAAAGCACAAAATTATGCTTTTGCAGTACAGGGAAGGAAGGAACTTTGCTCAGAGGGGAGATGGGAGGTGGGCAGCCAGCCTCCTGGTTGTCGTCTTGTGGAGAAGGGACCCATCCTCCTCTGTGGGGTCTGGGTCCCAGCACTCATAGCACAGGTGGGAGCTGTAGGGAGGCCAGTCTTGTTAACTCACAAGGAAGCTCTCCAAGTGGTAAACCCATCTGAGAACAGAATGCGGTAGTGACTTTCCTGTCCCTGAAGGTGATCAAGCAGGGACAGACGGGGCAGGGCACTTGGGACGCTAAGGAAATGCCTGCATTAAGTGGGGTTTACATTGGATGACTTGGGGGAATCAGTTCCAACTCAGAGAGTTGACCAAGAGTTAGGAAGTTACATCAGGGTTCTGACCTGGGCCCTTATGTTGCTGTATTTTCCAGTGCTCTGAGACTGCTTTGGTGCTTGACCCTGCCCACCGCTACCCACAATGCTGCTTATATTCACAGGTGTATTTTCACCTTCTACACGTGGTCAAAATTCTCTCCTTAGCCCATAGCTTTCTGAATAGCATTACACTTGGCCTCCAACAAGGTCTCTTTCCTGTCTTGAGCATGGGCCACCCAGGAGACAGTCCTCTGCCCCTAGCTCAGGCCCAGGCCTGCCAGCTCTCTGGAATGGCAAGTTCTCCTGAGCCCCAATCACCACCAGGTACCAATTCCTTTCCCCACTTTCCCCACTCAGACACAAGCACAGGCTCCTCTTTCTGCTCAGGTAGCGCACTGTGCTGGAGCTTCTGGACTGAGGCAGATAGCACGAAGGGCATGGTGGGTGAGTCCACCATGCCCGGGGTCCAGCTTCCTGCCAGAAATGTGGCCACTGACCTGGAACTGCAGTCCTTTGAAAAAGGGAATGTGGCCAATTTAGAATGACAGAGAGGTGATTAACAGACCTACAGGGGTCTGCAGTGGCCCTGGAGGTAGAGGGGCGTGGTTAGCACCTTGCACCTCACTCCCTTCTTCCTGAGTGTCAAGGAATTGTGGCTGTTGGGAACCTCTCACAAAAAGTGCTTGCACTTCAGCGCTTACAGAGACCGGGGCTCCACTCCTCTTGGTAGCAGGAAAGTTGGACCTTTGTGCTCTGCCAAGCAATCCCCAGTCTGACCTGTTTTGGGGGAGACTACATTGGAGTCTTGGTAAATTTTCATGTTCTCTAAAGCCTTGGTACCAGAAGGCATCTGCTTAGCTAGAAAACAGTGTAAGCTTTAATATCTGTTAAAAACTAAAAACAAACAAACAAAAAAAAACCAAAAAAAAAAAAAAAAACAATTCTTGCCTCTTGTTGATCAGCAGGGGGAACCCTGGTGAGTTTCCTCACTTTAAGACACCAGCTGGCAGCACGCAGGAGGGGGTGTCCCCTGATTGGCGGGACACTGAGCAGGGTTGTGAGCTCTCTACCCAGTGATGGTTGCATAGTGGGAAGGGGGCTGATGTGACAGACATTCTTCCTTGTCAACCAGAACATTCTCGGGAAGATAGGAAGCCCAACACTCTGAGCTCCTGTTGGCTGAGAAAGTGGTGGAGGCTGTGGACCATCTCCCCATCTCTATCCACTTCTGCGGCCACCAGGGCTCACAGCCCTGTAACCTACCACTGCATATCCCCAGGCAGTGTGAGCAGGCTGTTCTCCCCACCCAATGGAACTTCTGATGAATGTTAAAGATCTGCATTCCATCAGTTCTTTGCTTGTGAAATATCTAGTTTCTTTCACCTTGACTGATACTCTAAGAACCCAATCTTCAACTCCTTTGCTTTGTCCATGGTCTTTTCAGCCCCAGTCCATGTGGAGTCAGAAAACCTTAAAGGTGGAGAGGCTTCAGGGAGCTGTAACTGTATTGTGAGTCAGCTGGGAAACTTGTGCAAGTGTGTGTCTTTGTGGGCCTTGGGTAGGATCAAAGGGGCTGCATGTGTAGCAAGCTTATGGGACATGGATGTTGTGGTCATTTTACAGATGTGAAAGTGGAGGCCAGAAGGCGTTATGATCCACCTGTGTCCTCAGAGTCTACACAAGTACAGCTCTGTGTGTCCACCTGCAGCCCCCCATCTGCGTCACAAAGGCTTCCTTTAAAGCAGCTCTTCCTGCACGGCCCCCGAGGATTAGTATGACCCTCGCATCATACCTTAATCCCATTTCACTCCAGGATGAAAGAATTCTTCTTTCAGGGACCCTTGCTTCATAGTCTGCATTTTTATCACCTCCAAAGGGGTTTTCTATTTAAAAAAAAATTATTCTGGCTGATGGGTGCCTACTCTTCTCTGCAGAGATGTTAAAAATCATCTCTTTTGAAAAATAGACCAAGCATCCTTTAAAGAACCGTTTTTGCTCCAGGTTGGTTAACTGGCTTTGCACTAAACTCACTTCTCCTTTTCTTCTTTTGCACCTCCCTCAGAGGTCCCTGACAGGTTTCACCTTCCTCTGCTCTATCCTGCCACCTCCCAAGAGAGCCCAAGCTGGAGAGCTGGACTACACCTCAGTCTCCTTGCCTGTGGAACTGATAATTCAAAAGCCAATCACAGAACAGCACTTGAAGTGGCAGGGAGATTCCCAGGGGACAAGGACACCAGGGACTGGCCTGAGGCCAGTAGGAACTGGTTGGAGAGTCCAAGGCTGTCTCCACTCTGTCCCCTCCTGCTGGCAGGAGGGCAAAATGCCATTCTGGGGACACAGCCATAATGGCGACAGGGGGTAAAAGTCTCACTGAGGCCAAGGGAAGGGGAATGTGACGGGAAGTCGGGAAACTCCCTTTTATAGGCATGTTCTTCTCAATCTTTTTTCCAAGTTTACTCCCAGCGACAGTGCCCCTTTGAAGACATCAGTCCCGCCCGTGGTGGAGGCTAGGCTAGGCTGGTTCACCCGTGAACCCCTTCCCCCATCCTGCCTGCAAGTTGCATGACCTGCATCAGAATCCACAGGGGGGCGGGGGAGAATCCTTTCAGATCCTGGATGCGGCTGAATTCAATGCATTTTGCTTCCTTGCTTGCTCTCATACAAGCCCGGAGAGGAGAGCCCTGCTTTCTTCTGCGCGTGAATGCTGTAGTGTGTCTGCCTGCTCCGGCTCCCCTAACCCTTTCTTGTCCTCTCCCACTGCGAACGCCCAGCTTTTCTCGGCAAACAGCTCACACTTGGTATCTTTTACGTCTTATTTCATGTTTTAATTATTTAAAAAATTAATCTCCATCAAGGCAAAAAGCCGGGACGCCCCCTCTTCCCAGAATGGATCTGAGCTCGCGTGGAAGGCTGCACCTGCTTTGCGCTCCTACCAGGAAGGGGTGCTTGTGTGGGAGGGAAGAAGAGAGGCTCTGCGCCCCCGAATCCGGAGCTAGCAGCCCGCCCGCCCCCTCACCCGGCAGCCAGCTCAGTGCACCCTAGAGCCGAGCTCGAAGAGCCGGCCTCTGACGGTGCCGGCGTGGAGCTTGCCAAAAAATGCCCCTTGCATCTCAATTTCCCGGTCGCTCCTCTGGCAAGCTCCGCTCGCCCAGAGCCTCTCGGCTCTCCAGCGCAGCCCACTGGGGCTCTGTCTGCCTTCTCCGCCCCCCTGCGTGCCCAAGGCCAAGCACAAAATCCACTACCCCGAAGGCGCAGTGGGCCGGGAGCACCACAGCGCCGTACCCCCCGCAGTCCCTTCCCGGCAGAGTCCAGTTCCCCGACTCTCTTCAGTCGCCTGAACGCGTGTCATTCTGCTCTAGGTCCGCACCTCCGCGGCCCCGGCTCCGCACGCCTCTCTGGGGTTCCGGTGCGCTCCCGCTGCCCCCGGCGCCGTCCGCGATCTTGCGGCCCCCACCCCGGATCGGGAGCGCTCCTCGGTCACCTCGGCCGCGTTCATTTCACTTCCTCCCGCGGTCGAGATTGCAGCAAAACCGAGCAGCGTGAGGG
>NDGN011325299.1:0-28118 GCA_002564285.1 Tympanoctomys barrerae
GAACCAGGGATTGAACTCAGATCCTCGCATTTGCCAGTCAAGCACTTATCCTACTGAGCCATCTCCCGGCCCTGTTGCATATTTCTTTAAATTATGGCATGTGCCCTCATTTGGTTGTCACTGGGCTCAATATCTTCTCATCATTCCCAGTAAGAATGGGATTAAGCCTGGGAATGTTATCTTTGGGTCCCTAGGGTGCCATTATCATCCATGAAGTTTATGAGGAAGGAGCAGCATGTAAAGATGGAAGACTCTGGGCTGGAGACCAGATTTTAGAGGTACAGCATGCTTGTTCCTTCCCTAAGAACAACAGCAAGGCTGGGTGGATTTCTCTTTCTTTATTTCTTTCTCCCTCCCCCCTTTTCCTGTTTTCACTGAATTCCCTGTTCCTCAACATCTGTGTCTTGTGTCTGTACAGGTGAATGGAATTGACTTGAGAAAGGCCACCCATGATGAGGCAATCAATGTCCTGAGACAGACACCCCAGAGAGTGCACCTGACGCTCTATCGAGACGAGGCTCCCTACAAGGAGGAGGACATGTGCGATGCCCTCACTGTTGAGCTGCAGAAAAAGCCAGGAAAAGGCCTTGGATTGAGCATTGTTGGTAAAAGGTGTGCCTGGGTAGAACAAAGCCAAGGACATTTGGGAAACAACTGAAGCAGTGGCAGAATCCGTATCAGTGGCGTAAGGTCTCCATGTAGCCATCGCTAGGCCACTCACTAACAGACAGGGAAAGATGTTTAAGTCAATCTGCTGGGGGATTTCGAAGGTCCTCGACAAATGCCTTCTGGTGTTTTTAGAGTCACTGCTGTGTACCAAGAAATATATTAGATTCTGAGAAATCGAGATAAGCAAGATATGATTCCTGACCTCAAACATGCATAGTCTAAAGAACAAAAAAATATGTTCTCACAGAAAAATGCATCTATTGATAAGAGGCAGATGCATTCTAAGGAGCCCTACAGCCAGAGAAGAAAGAGACCAGGTAACCCTGCTTAAAAGGATGTAGGCTAGGATAAAGCCCAAGAAAAGAGATGCTATTGCAAGTGATACTAACAAATACTAAATGCCGTAAGTCGTCCTCACTTTAGTGCTCTAAGCCCTCATGATCAGAATGTGCGATAGTTCAATGAAATCAACATGTAGTAAAATGTGACATATCCTGCAGTGGCACTGAGCTAGAGACAACACCCTCAGGCCTCCAATAGCCACAGTTTCAAAGTTTATTTTTTCCATTGAGCCAACAATTTATGAAATTATGACTAGATTGATTTGGGAATAAGCACTTCTAAATTTTTAAGCCAATGCAAGCTCACCTGATTTTGCATTTTGTTTCTGTGGTAATCAAAGGATGTTTATACCAATTTATTCTTCGATACAATTGAAGAATATTTTTTAAGCACTGGAAGAATATAACATACTATTTGAATTTCAGTAGGATCTGTCTAAAAACAGACATTCCTTTTTAGGAATACAGCATCAGTAGTTTACTTTTTGGAAAATGCAATAATTTAAAACTCATTGGTGAATAAGCTACCACAGTATCTGTGGTCCTGACAGCACTGTACAAACTTGCAGTACTAGTTCCTAACATACTGCATGGGAGGAGCGTACAGAGAGCGCCACGGATCCAATACCCTGAAGACTGGAAGGCACAGGCTCAGACGGTGTGGTGGCCTGTGAGGCGCTGCCCTCGGCAAGAGCCCGCTGTGTAGTTCAACTTTCACTGTACTTGTCTAGTTCTAGTTACTTTTTATATTAACATGGAGATGTATGGGTTTACTTATTTTGTGGTTTTTTTTCTTGTATTTTCAGTTTTGTGAAAGGATTGGAATAGTTTAATATTTGCTTATTTTGGGTAAATTAATATATAAAAGTCAGTTGAAGTGATTTAAACTAAAAGATATATAATAGTTTAGTTTTGAGTAACATGGTTTTGGAGACATCTAAATTTTCAGTAATTTTAATGATGTTAATGGTGATAGAAATATAAAAAATAAATATATGTTAAAATATTTTTTAACAAGTAGCCACAGGTCAATATCCATTTAAGGCCTCTTTAGTCAATAGAAAACTAAATTGAGCATCCAAGGACTAATTCTTATATCCCATCTTTACCATTTACTAGCTACCTCACCCACAAAAGGACGGGAGTACTCACTTTTAGTCATACTGTATAATTTATTTCTTTATGTATTTTTGGTATTTTTGGAACTGGGAGTTGAACTGAGGCCCTTGTGCTTGCATTCTGTATAATTTAGAAAAAATAAATTCTTATAAAAATCTTTTCAATTAAGTACAATAAGATAAAATACAGTGCAACCTAATAAATACAATGTGTTCTATCCTTATATTATTTATTACAAACTATATTCTAATTATTGTCCTTAGCACTCATAACAAACCCTGAAAAATAGAAATACATTTTTCATTATAAAAAGCTACTAAATAAACATTGAAACAGAGTTCAGGAAAAATAATATTCAATGCTAAAATTGTTTGCAGAAACGACACTGGAGTATTTGTGTCAGATATTGTTAAAGGAGGAATTGCAGATGCTGATGGCAGACTGATGCAGGGAGACCAGATATTGACAGTGAACGGAGAAGATGTCCGTGACGCCACCCAGGAAGCTGTTGCTGCTTTGCTAAAGGTAGAAGCTCAAAAATAATTTTGTGCAGTAGCATGGAAGAATAAATAATTTAACGTGATGCCACCAAGATTAAAATAGTGGCTCATCTTTATCTACGAAGTAATCTCAAGTAAAACATTATATTTCAATAAAAGATTTTCATATGGTACATTTATGATTAGTTGTTTAGTATGTTATATATTTACTGAATAGTCATAGGAATTATTAGCTGAATGTCTAAAACATTAGGAAGTCTTTTTTCTTTTCTTTTTTTTTTTTTCCCTCGGAACCGGGATTTGAACTCATGCCCTTGCGCTTGCCAGGGAAGCACTTACTCCACTGAGCCATCTCCCTGGCCCTGCAAGTCTTCATTTTTAAGGTGAATTTTGTGTGAAATCTTTGTTCATCCCTGGTATTTTTGGATTTCTTCTGACAAATTCTGATTTGAAGGGAGACTGTCACCACACACTTTGCTCTTTGCAAAGTGATTTGGTCACAGTGTTCTCTGGGTGCAGGTCATGGGACAAGCAGGGCACCCGTGGCTTTGCTGAAGATTGTGTAGACTTTCCTGTCTTAGCCCCTTCCTTAACTCCTTTTTGAACTCAGTAGAATCAACATCTTTCTGAAAAATGACAAAGTAACAGAGCATATGCCAGAATGTCTTTGTGTTTTATGACCCATAGAAGGGAATGTTTGGTTGAAATCCTAGTCTAAGCTATTTTAAAGTTGATTTTTAAAATCAGTGTCAGATAGGTCACCTTGATGTAGTGAAGGTGATTCTTTGTGTGTTCATCTGACAGCACTCTTACTGGTAATTACTCCATTCTAAGGCCCCATTTCTAGGTGACATTCTAAGTTCAGTTACACTTTACCCTATGAAATGCTTGCCTCTAAGGAGAACTCTCCATAAGGACCATTTTCTGGAGAAGTAGAACTAATCTCATTTTAAAAGTGGATTACAGAGCACAGAATAGTCACTTAAAAATCTAGTTCTTGAGACTACAGGTACATATCACATTTCCTACAGCAATTTGCATTCCTATAAGTAAGAAAGGCAATAACTATACTGTTGTTTCCTTTTACCTAACGTGTTTTTGACCTGAAGAAGCATAAGTCAAGATTTACTAGAAGATAATCCTCAGTAGCCCTGTCCTGGATTCATGCTGACAGGAGCCTATACGATAACTCTGCTGCAGCTATCAGGTCTGCTGCTGATGGTCTTGCTGGTGGGACTTCATGGAGGGATGTTCTGGTGGATGTTTGTATCTTTACTGTCTGGTTTGGGCAGCATCTGGCATATGCATGTGTATATAAATTCAGGTATTTACAAAGCACACCTTAAAAACTTGAATTTGTTAAAGGTGTCAGACATCAAAACAAAATAATCAGCACTTTCAAGGAAGAATAGCTTCTTTTTGGAGATTAGTTAAAAAATAACTGTTAACTTCATAAGATTGATATGTTTTAAAGAGAATAAAGTATCCTCAAATAGCAGTTCTTTATTTAATTAAGCTATTTTCAAAATTAGTTAGCAATATATGATTGGCAGTTTGGCTGGCTCCCAATCTTGTAAAAGGGGAGTGTATGATAAAGGCTTAAGGAAGAAACAAATACTATGGCTTTAGGGGTCCTGGAAGGCCAGAACTGTCCTGGAGCTAAGACAAAGACTTCTCTGGATTGCATGTATTTATTGGATTTCAAACAAGTTTGGTGGGGGGAGGCGGGGCGGCAAATGATGGGAAATGCTGAGCTAAAGGCGGGAAGCTGAGCAAGACCTTGAGAACTCAGAAGATATTTTGTGGGCAGTAGATCTTGTTCATTGGTAAAATTGTCTTATCTGTAAGGTTAGCAGTTTATTCCTGTGGAATAGGGAGTGAGAGCCTTGCCTTGCCCTTGTCTTCTGAGCACTGTGGACAGCAATCTAACCCTTATGCAGCCTGGCCCCCAACAGAATATGACAACCTTACTTATGTAACTTACTTATCTTTGCTGCTCTTTATTGTTTTGACTTAGCAATGCTCCATTTAAAAATCCTTATAAATAGAATTTTACCCACATAGAGTTCTTTGAAGTGTTATTTGCAAAATAGGAAAATGTGAAGCAACACAGCTTCAAAAAACTACATCTGCTGTCTTATTTATTTCAAATTTGTGAAAGACATTAGACTGTGTAAAACAATATCGGTGGCAACTAGAACAAGAGAAAATAATCAGTGGAGAAGACAAATTTACAATGTCAATGCAACTATTTTTAAAATAAAATCACAGATTACATAATGATAATTATGAGGAAGTTGGTGGAATTACCCTCCTTTTATCCTTATTATATTTTCAAATTTTTCCTCAACTAGATTGAATTGCTTTTTTAATGCAAAAACTATCTTCAAATACTTACAATGATCAAAACTCTTTAATTTTAAAAGGCCCATGTTATAGGTAACTGAGTTCTAATATTGCGTAATGTATAATCAATGCAAAGACTTATTACCCTTGTACTTATATAAACTGAAAACTTAAATAGTGCAAGAAGCAGTTTTGACTTAAAACTGCTTTTTAATCAACAAAGTAAAACCAAGTTGTGGATATTATAAATTATGTTTGGACCTTTCAAAGTTTGATTTGTGATCTACATGTTCAAGAGTTCAGAACATCTTCAAGATGTTCATCAGAATATTAATTCATAATTTTTATTTTAGTGTTATTGGATACTGGACACTGACATAACCTTGTACATGGCTTACAAGAGACTGTAATACTCTATAGTTTAAAGATGCAGAATAATGAAATTATCAAAGTTAGACTTTCATTGTCACACAGTAAATCATAGTCTAAATTTATTTTTTTTAATTTTTTCTTTTGTATTTTAGGTTACAGCTCTACAAGGTGTTCAGGGTCTCATTGCTAGATCAGACTCATAGTGATCTGCTTGTTTACAACCTCCCAAGAGCTGGGATTACAGGCACGCACCACTATGCCCAGTCTCAATTGCCATCTCAGCATGCCCAGGGACAGGGTTGGCATGGCAGGCCAGGGGATCGAACAAACCCTCAGGCCCTGCACCTGCTTACAGGCGTCTTAATCCACTGAGCTATTTGGCTGGCTCTATAGTCTAAATTTAAACCAGTGCTTTTACCTTAATGGCCAAGGGTCTCAAAAACCTCTTTATGCTTCTTTCAGTATTAGATTGTACAGCATTCCTTGAATGCCTGTTATTTATTTGAAATGGATGACAGGAAAATAGTCAATTCTTATTTTTTATTTGTAGTAATATTTAAGTATTGCATAATAAATCCACTCAACTACCACATAGTAATAGAGTGCTTGCCAAATTGAGTAATCCTGCTAATAAGGGGGAAGTAAGTTGCAATTGTGGTTATTGTTTCTGTTTGTTTGTTCTACCCTGAGCTATTCAGTTTCTTCAATCTTTCTGGATTAGTGTACTTATGAGATAATTTCTTAGTTCTCAGTTCTGCTTTATTTTGATAGAAATAGTCTCCATATAAATCAGGAGGTAATAAGATACATACATGGAGTAATGTAAACTGGTACAACCATTATGGAAATCAATGTAGATATTTCTTGTTTTGGTTTGGTTTGGATTCACTTTGTAGCCCAGGCTGACCTCAAACTCAAGGTGATCTTCCCGTTTCCACCTCCCAAGTGATCAGATTGTATGCATGTGCTGCCATCCCTGGCCAGTAAGGAGATTTCTAACCCATACAGCCCAGCTATTACCCTGAAAGCTATCTTCTTGAAATTGCTGTAAGTCACCATGCTACAGCAGTATTTGAATACCAATGTTTATAGCAGCACAATTCATAATAGCTAAATCCTACAAGCAGCTTATCCACCCACTAACAGATAATTGGGTAAGGAAAATCTGATATGTATAAATATGTATATTATAAGTATGTATATTTACAAATAATGGAATAGTACTTAGTTATAAAGAATGACAAATATGTTTGTAGAAAAGTAGATACACCTGGAAAATATAATGTTGACTAAAATAAATCAGATGTACACATACTGTACAGTACCTCTCATTTGATTGAAGCAACGTATAAGCAAAAAAAAATGGTATAGGATATATATATAAAGGGCCAAGAGGATGAATCTCTTGCAAAAGGAAAGTGATCTAAGGAACAAGGGCAAGGGGTGAGGAATAAATCCCAAGTAATGTAAACAGTGTACAAAGTAATACAAATAAATGTGAATGAAGGGATAGGTAAACCAATGGGGAAGGGCGAAAGGGAAGATGAAGGAGAAAAATTTTTTGAAGAAAGAAAACTGTAATATGTACATGTAACACACACATGATTGTAAACTGTGTGCATTGCAGACTGTATTAATAAATTTTTTTAGGAAGAACATGAATTAGAATAAAAAGATACATGGAGCTGCTGCAGCTGCTTATTGTTGAGTTATAAATGCTTTTTATTTTACTTTTTAAAAAATTTGGTACAAGGTCTCACTATGCATCTTAGACTCATAGTGATCCTCTTGTTTTCAGCCTCCCCGGTACTGGGATTATGGGCATGCACCATCACACTCAGTCTTGCTGGCCATCTCAGTACACTCAGGAGTGGGGCTGGCAGAGCATATGGTGCCAGGGATTGAAGCCTGGTCCCCGCGCTTGCCTAAGTAGGTACTTAGTCCACTGAGCTATCTTGCTGGCTCGAGTTAAATGCTTTTTAAAAGCCACTTTTGCTTAGTAATCTGTAGAGCTTTATCTAAAATAGATGGTGTCTTAGACCATAAGTCATGTTTAAGTGAAAGCAAAAGAATAATCTCTTAGAGCCTATAAAATCACAATAGAATTAAAGTAGAAATCAATGTCAACAACAAAAAAATCCAGAAACAACACAAACGCATGAAGATTAAACAACATATTACTAAATAATCAATGTATAAGAGAAGTCAGGTAGGAGTTTAAAAGTTCCTTCAAATAACAATGATAGTACAACATACCAAAACCTGTAGTATTCAATACAAATAGTTCTAAGAGGGAAGTTTATAGCTCTTAATACATTCATTAGAGAAATAGAGTATTACCACTTAATAGTTAGATGATGTATCTGAAGGACCTAGTAAAAATAAGAGCAATCCTAATTCAAAATTCTAAAAGAACTCATCAGTTAGTACTTCAAACAGATAAACATAATCAGTAAGGCCTAACATACCAAAAGAAAGAGCTGTATCAGTGAAATTAGACATGAAAAGGCAAAATAACAATGGATGTCATTGTAATCCACAGGATTACAAGAAACTGTCTGGAAAATTTGTATTCTAATAAGTTGGAGAATTTAGAAGAAATGGGCAAATTCCTACACACATATGACTTAAAATTGGACTAAGAAGATATAAAAACCCTGAGTAGACCAATAACATGCAATGAAATCGAGGATGCTATAAAAATACACTAAGAAAACCCTAGTATTTAATGGACTCATCACTGAGTTGTTCCAGAACTTCAGAGAGGAACTAATGCTAGTACTTCTTAAACTCTCCCATGAGGTTGAAAGACAGAGAGCACTGGTAGAGTCATTGTTTGAAAGCAGCAGTAGCCTGATACAAAAACTGGACAATGACTCCACAAAAAAGAAAACTGCAAGCCAATATCTTTAATGAACACAGATGTATAAAAATCTTAAGTAAGTTACTGGCAAACAGAAAACACCAAACCATTGGAAAGAGCATATGTCATGACCAAGTTGGCTTTACCACAGGAATGTAATGATGGCAGAACATGCATAAAGCAAAAAATGGAATGCATCATATAAATACGAGGAAAGGTAACAGTCAGTTAACTCAGTAGATACCAAAAAAGCCTTTGACAAAAATGTAGCACTATGCATGATAAAAACCCTGTTAGAAATAAATATATAATGTTTCACCTCAAACTAATAAAACCGTTCGTCACAACTTCACATTGTAAATGTGTATGGAACCAGTACAGACTGAGAATAGCAAAAGAAATCTGAAAAAGAGCAAATAGGGGCATCACAATCACATATTTAAAATTCTATTGTAAAGCTACAGTGATTAAGAAAACATCATGATAACGACATGAAAACAGACAGACCAATGGGGTAGAAGAGAAGACACAAAAATAGCCTTTTCTCCTGTTTCGACATCTGGCCTCTGACAAAGTGGTTAAAACTAAATACTGGAGAAAAGTTACCCTCTTGTTTAACAAATTGTGCTGCAGAAAACTGATTATCCAAGTAGGGAAGAAGAAATACAGATCCCTATCTCTCACCCTGTTCTAAAGCCAAATCAAGGGGCTGGGGAGATGGCTCAATAGAATAAGCACTTCCCTGGCAAGTGCAAGGGTCTGAGTTCAATCCCCGGTTCTGCCCCCCCCCAAAAAAATAATAATAAATAAATAAAATAAAGCCAAATCAAGTGGATCAGAAACCTAGTATGAAAACAGAAATACTGAATCTAGTGGAAAATAAGGTAAGTGAAAATTTGACATGGAAATATACAGTGACTTTCTGAACAGAACCCCAATTGCGCAAGAAATAACTCCCAAGAATCAACAAATCAGAATATATCAATTAAAAAGCTTTATGCAGCGAAGAAAACAACAGAATGAAGAAACAACCTGCAGAGTGGAGATAAAATTTACTAGCCACTCTTCTATTACAGGACTAATATCTAGAGTACAGAACTTAAAAGAAAGACCTCATAAAATAAAAGAATCAGAAAATGCACAGTTGAAATAGACATTTTTTAAAAGTACAAATAGCCAGTAAGTAGAGTACATAAGAATTTCAATATCTTTGGCCACTAAGGAAATGCAGATCAAAAGAACATTGCAATTACTTCTTTGTCTAGTAAGAATGGCTATCATCGAGTACTCGACACACAACACAAGCTGATGAAGGTGTGGGAAAAACAGAACTGTTCCACATTGTTGGTTCACTATGAACTAGTACAACCTCTGTGGAAATCAGTGTCAAGATTCCTGAAAAATTTAAAATAGAAATTCCCCCTGCTGTGCTTCTCCTGGCTTCCTGAAGAGCTGAGACGTTGTGGCAGTGATCCATGCCCACCCATGTTCCTAGCAGGGCAGCTCACAAGCGCTAAGACATGGAAACAGGCCAGGTTGGCCACTACCAGAGGACGGAGAAGGAAAGTATGCTTCATGTACACAGTGGAGGTATTCAGCCAAAAAGTCAGTTGCTTTTATGAGAAATCCAAAATGTAAGGCGAGATGATAGGAAACCGGGAGGTTGGCCTTTTGGAAATGGTGAAGAGACCTAGAGAACAGGAAATGAAGAGAGAGGGGAGGTTGGTTGGGAAAAGGTGTCAGAAATGCTCAAATTTGATAGTGTATATGTTAATTCCCCAAAGTGAATGTTATTAGTGTATATCACAAACATACACTAATAAAATTAAATAGGCGTTTTCCACAAAGGATTAGAGGTATCCTTGCCTATGGAAATCCTAAAAGGAAGATGCTTTGTAAAACTTAGTCCTGAAGAATCAAATGTATTCCTAAAAGTGATTATAGAATTTTACTTGAACAGTTCTATAAAACAACCACTCTCTCAGTGTTCCCTAGGCACAGTGACCCTGGAAGTGGGAAGAATCAAAGCTGGTCCGTTTCACTCAGAGAGGAGGCCTTCTCAAAGCAGCCAGGTGAGTAGCCCCAGGATTCACCAGAGTGGCACTGCCTGCGTGTCTAGGAGCTCATCCATGCCATCCCGTGGGTCTGGCCAGGGTCCTGGACACAGATCACCTCCACTAGCAGCGTGCCAGAGCGACAAGTGTGGAGTTGGAGATAGGGAAGACAGGGTGGTAGTGGGCAGAGGACCAGGCTCCCACATTTCCTGCCATTCTAAGGAACTGCTTTCCCATAACATGCTGGCGTTGTCCTCCATGTACATGAATCCTGGCCAGGAAAAACTTTAAGATATTGTACAAGAAATAGCAGTCATTATTAGTTTGTATTGGGCTGAAATCCCATTTGGGTAGTTGTAATTGCTTATTCCCATCTATGAAAGTACATTAATATGGTTCAGGAAGTTTACCAAGCCCCTTCCTCAGCGCTGCCCTCTGACGACCTCAGCCCACTGCCCTCGTCTGTCCTTCCAGACCATGTGCTAACTTACTGCATTATCCCCAATAATCTTCCTGCTAACTGGCCCGAATCTGCAGTATGTAAGTCCTACTTTTGTGCATCAGATGCTTAATTGTAGAGAGGATTGAGGCTGTGTAAATCCACTAGAATTTCACGTAAGTTGGAATCAATATTTTTACCCTTTTTACTTTAATTATAAAAATATATATGTTATATAAATACCTAAATATATGTTAGTTAACTTATTCTTAATAAGAAAAAAAGTAGAAACTTTTTAAATTGCTCTTCAAATTACCAAGTGCCACTATTTCTTAGTGTTATTTTTCCCTACATGCAGTAAAATAATTGATTTCTATAATTAGTAGTGTTTACAGGGAAATATGTTTTACAAAACTTCCTAAAATAATGTTTGTGTATTTATAGGTGAGTGAAGGCAGCCTGTCATCTTTCACTCTTCCACTTTCTGGAACAAGTACATCTGAGTCACAGGAATATAGCTCAAAGAGGAATGCCTGTAAGATTGGTTCAGTATTTTAAGTAGAATTTTAGCCGTCAGCACTGGCTTTTTGTTTTTTTGGGTTTGTTTTCTATGTATTTGGTACAGGGTCTCACTGCAGTTGGGATCATAGTGATCCTCCTGTTTTCAGCCTCCACATTTCTGGGATTAAGGCATGTGCCACCACGCCCAGCCCCAGGCAGCTCCAGGCAACTGGAGGTAGGGCAGGCGCAGCATGTGGAGTCAGGGATTGAGCCCTGCTTCCCGTGCTTGCCTGTGCAGGTGCTTCATCCGCTGAGCTGTAGCCCGGTTCTGTTTGTCTGTTATTGGTGTTGCTCCTGTTCCCTTCTGAGCTCTTCCTTGTGTCCACGTAGTCTCAGGCCTTAGTATACAGAGTGCGTGTTGGCAGGAGCCTGAATGAGATGGATCTGTTTACCCTTCACGATACGTGAAACAGTGTCGTCAAGATCATGTCAGAGTTCCTTCTTACTCTGCAGAGCTGGTGTTTAACTTTATTGCTTTCTTCTGTTTAATATAACACTAATACATTAAAAGATGCCATTAAACAAAGCTTTCTTTTTCCATGAGAAATTTTAGAAAAAAGTAATATCCTCTGGTGATTTAATTGTATGACATCATGGTGCACAGAGCTTTTGGCATGGTACATTGGTAGAGAGTTGTTCAAGTTCAAGGAACTAACCATATGGCAGTTTCTGTTTATAATGTGACTGCCATCCCAGAAATGTAGGCACTTGCTTCCCTGGATTGTGTAGTGCATCCATGACTTTATGCCTCTTAGCAGCACACGCGTCTTTCTGCGCAAAGCACATTCTGTCATTGACTCAGAGTGGATCATGCACTGAGATGGTGCTTCCAATGAGAAGATGAAAATGGGGTGGTATGTACAAATGTTTCAACTAGAGTAGCAGAGATTTCTTACACGAGACAGTCTTAGTCACATCTGCTGCTAGAAAATTGGCATCCATCTCCTTTCAAAAAAATACTGAGAGCATTTAGTCCTAGCCAGCTTAATATGTTGACTATAATTTGTGAACTTTAAGAACATTTTATGACTATGTTTTATCTTATTTTGTCTCACAGTAGCATCTGAAATACAAGGATTAAGAACAGTTGAAATAAAAAAGGTAACTTGTTATCTTCAGGTTTCTATTTTCCTGTTAACATCTCACTGTTTATCATGCCTGTTTGAAAACATAATAATATCTATATGTGGTGTTTAAAGTACAGATCGTCACTGGAGTCTTGACTGAATTTCTTAGTCTTAGTTCCCCAGTTGAAGAGTCATTTTCTGTATATTTTATAATGCCAAAAATAGCATCAGCTAGGCCCCACGCGAAGCAGTTTGCCGCTTTCCCCTCTCACACTGCTCAGTAACTCTTTCTTCAGTGGGTGCTTCTCTGCCTTTCTGGAAAGATTTCCCTGACAGACATTTACAAGAAAGAAAATAAAAGCCAGTGCACTCGCTGAGGCTTTGCTCTTGGTGAGCACTGTTCTAGACACACGTCTCCTGGCAGTGCCCGCCGCATCACCATAGCCTGCATCAAGGCTCCCTGTTGTGGAAGTGAGGATCTGTGATGGAGAAGGCTGGCCTTGCTTCTCGTCACAGTGCCTGTAGGCCGCGTTCCTGGCTTTGAATGTGACTGCTCACTTTGTGAGTTTACAGTTCCACAATGTAATTTCCAATAGTGTATCTTGGTTTCTTTTGCTTTCTGGACCGCATTTTTCCTAAACCACAGTAAGGATCTCTATCAAATAAAGGAAGGCAGTTTCCACTCTCCTCCCTGGGACATCAGAGTCAACAGTAGAATATTATACCAGAGAATGAAAGTTGAAAATACCACTTTGACCCAAGTGCTCTGTCTGCTCATGACAGGGGCCTGCTGACTCACTGGGAATCAGCATTGCAGGAGGAACGGGCAGCCCTCTCGGTGATGTGCCCATATTTATTGCAATGATGCACCCAAATGGCGTTGCCGCACAGACCCAGAAACTCCGAGTAAGTTTGCCAAAAACAATAGTAGCCTTTAGCAGTTTAGCAAAGAGTTCTGTAATTTTGAATCTAGTTGTGTATTTCAAGGGGGTTCTAAATGTATTTTTTTAAGTTCCCAAGCCAACCTGCAGCAAGGCTTGCTTTAGGTAAATCACAAAGAATATTAAAATAAAGAAGAAAATGATACTTAATATTAAGGCAAATTTGAAAGTAAATGAAATGATACAACTTATAGTTGTCTCCTAAAAGGTTTTCATTACACTTTTAAGACTGTGCAAGACAAGATAAAGCAGGTGTGGTGTGTTCAGGACTCTAACATGCAGGGAAGCTTCTCCCTAATGCGAGTCACTGGCTTATATGCAGATTTAGCTTTATTAAATTGAAAAGTATTGTTGTATTTGATTATGAAATTATAGAAATTTAATGTAAATATCATTTAGAATTTTCTAAAACTGTATAAAATTTCCTTAAAATCTTAGGGATTATCCAAATGTAGAACACAATGATGAAATTTATGCTAACTTCCCAGTGCTGAAATCATGTGAATATTCTTTTAAAAGCATTCAGTTTCCCTAAAATCAAATATCTATGACATCATGCTTCAAACAAGGTCTTTGAACATAATCAAATCTAAGTTTAAATAAGCTCTAGGTTGGGAATGATTCAAAGTTTTCAATAGTGAATATTTTAGACTTTGTGAGTCACATGAGGCTCTGCTGCAACTGATCAGCTATGCCCTGTGAGAGCCACCAAATGAGCGTGGCTGTCTTCCAGCCAGACTTTATTAACCGGAATAGGCAGTTGGCTCCATTTGGCCTGTGTGCCTTCGCTTGCCAACCCTGATTTAGAGTCACATCTAATAGTTATAGTGATGACATTCAGAGAAGTCTTGGTTCCTGGGTGATATAATAGGGGGTAACTATCCTATTAAGTGTAGTATCTATAGTGTCTTATCCTGGAAAAAAGGACTGAAGGGCCAATGACTTTCTTCCTCTTTCTCCTCCATTGAAGACTATAGAAATTATTCTGCCCAGCATTTTTGTGATTGCTTCTAGAGTTTGAAATTACTAGCTTCCTTCATTATATTGCAGTAGTTGGTGGCAGTGTGTGTAGATAGTAGAGAAAGAAATGACTGTCTGGTCTCAGAGTGCCACTCTACGGTTGCTCACGTAGTTGCTGTTTCTCTGCCTTGCAGGTTGGAGATCGGATTGTCTCTATCTGTGGCTCCTCAACTGAGGGGATGACTCATACTCAAGCAGTGAACTTGCTGAAAAATGCCTCTGGCTCCATTGAAATGCAGGTGCGGTTCTCATCCCAAGTAATGGTCAGAAATGGATAGCTTGGGGACACATGAGCTTTGCGATTAATGCGGAAAAAATGATTCGGTGTCATGCTGTTATTTTATTTAATATGTCTTTGGAACATCAGTGATTAAACTGAGAGTTCCAAAAATATGTATGAAAAATAGTCATAATATTTATCC
The DNA here is from genome assembly GCA_002564285.1 of Tympanoctomys barrerae. Classification (NCBI taxonomy): domain Eukaryota; kingdom Metazoa; phylum Chordata; class Mammalia; order Rodentia; family Octodontidae; genus Tympanoctomys; species Tympanoctomys barrerae. The sequence continues at coordinate 14,715 of NDGN011325299.1, forward strand.
TGGTAAATTTGTTGTTTCATACCTTATATCCAAGGAGGAAAAGTACAAGCTCTTAGCAGTAAGTGATAACTTGTTAGGATTTTAAGTGGCATGAGTACAAGGCTTGTATTCTAAACACATTTAAAAAATAATTGCATAGGAATTCCTCAGAAAGAGGACTAATATTTAGAATATATAAAGAACTCAAAAAATTAGAACTCTCCAAAATAAAAGACCTCCCAAAAATTGATACCTGAAGTAAATGGATACTTCTTAGAAGAATTAAAGTTAAACAATAAACAGTAAAAAAAGAAAAGAAAAAGAAAATACTAAGGGGCTGAAGAGATAGCTCAGCAATCTTAAGTGCCTGCCTGGCAAACGCCAAGACCTGGGTTCAGTCCCTGGTGCCACATGTGCTAGCCCCAGCCAGGGTGCACCAAGCCGGCACTTGAGACTAGGCATGGTGACACACACCTATCATCCCAGCTCTGGGGAGGCTAAAACAGGAATATTACTGTGGGTCTGAGCTGCGTAGTGAGACCCTGAACCAAATATATAAAATTAAAGAAAAAAATACTCAATACCTCTGGCACTTAGAGAAATGCAAATTAAAGTAACTGTGAGATCCCACCCTGCTCCAGAAGGAATGGCTGTCATTGAGAAATCAAATAACAAATACTGGTGAGGCTGCAGGCAAAAACAAACCTTCTGCATAATTGGTGGGAGTGTAAACTACTACAAACACTATGGAAGTCATTATGAAGAAGTCATTATTTCCTTAAAAACTAAAACTAGAAGTTCCATTTGAATCCACAGCTCTCCTTCAAGGTGTCTTCCCGAAAGATTCAAAGACATCATGTGACAATAATGCATACACAGCTGTGCTTACAGCAGCACAGCTCATAATAGCTAAATCTTGGAAGTGATCTGTGTGTCTATCAAAAGATAAATGGACAAAGAAAATGTGATACTGCTCAGCAATGTGGTGGACACACTGGAGCCCCGGATAGAAGAATGGAAGCTCTGGGGACCAAGATGTCTTGTGAAATAAGTCAGACCCGCAAGCTTACGTGCTGCATGGCTTCTCCTTTGTGAGAAGCCCAAAGTGTAAATAAAGAGCAAAATAAAGGCAGATTATAGGACCGAGAGAGATGGGTCTTCTGCAAAAGGCAAGGGGCCAAGAGAGGAGGAAAGGAAAGGAGGAAGGGCAGGGAAAGGGAGGAAAAGAGAATTAAAGTATGTTGTGGACGTGCACCAGCTCCCCTGATGAATGCGGCACACTTAAATCTTGCACTTCCCTTCTCCTCCCCTCTCCTCCTCCCTGCATACCTCTGGTTGTATTTTGTGTCCACAGGAATGATTAAGTGGACAGTAAAATATACATGTGATCCAAGTGCTCTTTTTATAGAAAAACTGCTAGTGTCTCCCTAGCCACATGAACATGTGTTTTGCTTTCTTCTTTCTCCTTCTGTCCACAGGTGGTGGCCGGAGGAGATGTGAGCGTGGTCACAGGTCATCAGCAGGAGCCTGCTGGGGCTGCTCTTCCTTTCACTGCGCTGACGTCAGGCGCTGTATTCCAGGAGGATTTGGGGTGAGAATATGTAGTCTGCTCAGTGCCTCCTGTTCCCAAGGACACACATTTTCCTAGCAGTGTCTTATTTTCCATACTCCCCTGGGCATCTATACAGAGGGGAAATAATAAGGAATGTGCTTTGAAATAGGCAAACCAGGTGCTTTTAACTATTGAATAATTATGCTATGGATTCAACTAATCAAAATAGATAGATTAGACAGGCAGGCAGGCAGAGAAACCGATCAACTGACCTACCTTTAGATAGATAGATATATACTCTGTTTCTCTGAAGAAGACCTACCTGAAAAATACGCTCTAGCATAACTTTAGAAGACACAGAGGGCTCACAGGGCATATCTCCTCTAAAATCACGCTAGAATTAGTTTTCCAGGTCATTCGTACTTTAGGGGAGATATATATGCATGCTCTGCCCTTGCCATGTTGGAGACTCTGACTGGGGGAGAGCCCCCTTCTGTGACATGGCATGCGTCAAACACCTTTGAAAATTTTCTAGCACTGTCTACTTTCATATGGATGCCTTTGCTTGAAGAATAAAGCACTGTATTGGGTAACAACGCTGACTCAAATGGCCCTGGAAAATAGGAAGAGTGCAGGAGCATGTAGGGTGTGTAAGTGGATGCAGTGTTTACATGCTTGCCACTGACTGACTGCTCTCTTGGACCTTTGAGAGTACTGGTGCTTACAGCTGATTCCACTGGAGGCCCTTTCATTTTAGCTCCTCACTTTAAATGAACTGACAAAATAATCAGCTTCTCTGTGCCATAAAAACATGCCATGTTAGTGAACATGTTAGTTTAAAGCAGCTGTAAATGAGTCATAAAATTAGATATTAAGCAGGAGTTCATTAGGTCATGTAAATTTCAAATACTGTGCATAGCATGCATGACCATTTAGGTATCCCCAAATACCTCAGTATGCTCCCTGTGAGTAGGACAGAGAATTATGCTTGCCTTTTGTAGATGTCAGGTGATTCTAGGTTTGTAAGTGTAATTATAAATGTATATTGATATAATTAAAATACATAAATAATATGAAAATATGAATGTATCATTTTAATTTCAAAACTCTTTTTCTTCCCCTTGACTGTAGGCCTCCTCAGTGTAAGTCTGTTACGCTAGAACGAGGGCCAGATGGCTTAGGCTTCAGCATAGTGGGAGGACATGGCAGCCCTCATGGAGACTTACCCATTTACGTTAAGACGGTATTTGCAAAGGTAAGACTGCAAATTTGAACCGTTCTCTTCCCTACTAAACATTCATTAACAGTGATCAGCAGCTGGCTTATTAATTTATGGCCTGAGGTAATGCCAAATGGTTAACAGTTGATAATTTTCTTTGTAAACTCCCTACAGGAACAGGTCATTAAATATTTTTGTCTAATTTGAACTTCAGTTGTTTATAAAGGAAAATAGGCTCAAATTGAAATGCCACAGAAACTTTTGATAATATTCATAAATTAATAAACCTCCATTAGTAAAGCCTATGTTTTTGCTTTGAAAATAAGTTGTGTAATTTGATAGTAGCATTTTTAAATATATCTGCTGTGGAACACTAGCACTTTTCTTTGCATTTGTTGTGAAACACAAAATAGATACAGAAAAGCACATAAAATACACATGCAAATTAACTAATAGGGCATTTGCTATAGAAGTTTAATTCAGTAAAGCAAAGACTATTAAAGAAAAATCTGAAGACTAAGCCATATCCCTGTTCCCACAGAAAATTAGCTCTTTGTAGTCCAGGACTTGATAATTATAAAAAGAAAGTCATTTATGTAAAAGTAAACAGTAAGAATATTTAGAATAAGGGTAAAATGTTGAGTTGATAAAACTATCCAAAGAAAATGGTCTCAACCTATGTTATTGTTGCTGTTTTGTTGCTAAGACATTTTTAGAAGTATAGACTTGTAAAATTTCCTGAGGGAGAAAATCTAGAATCTCAAAATTTTACAGGGAAAAGGAATAAAATTTATTGTAAGCCTGTTTAAAAATTTGATACAGAGGCTTTGCATTAATACCATCATCCTTTTAGTTTTGAAGCTTTTATTCTATTGTTTTGGAAAATATGACTATCTTAAGCAATTTGAAGTGCTGTACCTATAAGCATGCTAGCCGTAGGCTTAATTTATGACATTTTTAAAAAACGGTATGTTCAAAAATACAAGTGGCATTTGCCAGAGAATAAAAGGATCTTGCAGTCCTGTTCTTCAGCCTAAGAACAATTTATTTAAGGCATGCTAGTTAAAACATATTTTAAGAATTTCATCATTATGGATTCCTCATTAACTTTTTCATATTTTTTATCTTATATTTAATTGCATAATTGCCTTCTATAAGTATGCCTTAAAAGCAGGGTTCTTTTTCAAACAGCAATGTCTGTATTTAATCATAATCAGTTAGGCAAAGGAATATGAAGAATCTATCCTTTGGAAGTAAGAACCAAGATAGCTTGACTAGTCTTTCAAAGGCTAGAATTTGTGTGTGTGTCTTGCAATGCTGGGCATAAAATCCAGCACCTCATGCAACTTGGCAAGCAGTACAGCATGGGTTTTTAAATCACCTTTTGTGCCCTAATTGACCATCATGTGGACATTATGTTTTGCCAATGGGTTTTAGGTTTTGTGGTCTTTGTGCCCTTGCCCTGGGAAACTGTTTCTGTTCCTGCCTGACCTTTGGTCTTCTTTATGTAAGTTTCCCTTGCAAGACATAAAATCCTGGATTCTATGAAATCGTTCATTCTAGGCAAATTTCCAAATATTCCTTATTAATTTGAGTTTCAACCAATTCCTGTGTGGAACAGCCAAAAAATCATCTAATCTATTGACTGCTAGTTTTTCCCTCAAATTGAAATCTAAGTGCTAAAACCATTTAGAAAAAAGGCCTTTTGGTGTATGTTCACCATTTTACACACAGGGAGCAATGTGTGTGTAGATGCAAAGCAATTTATATTCTTGTTTAGAACATTTTTCTGGGTATAGTTGTAAGACTGCATCCATTGAGAAGTAAACAGCCCCGCTGTGTACTTGCAGGGAGCAGCGTCTGAAGATGGGCGTCTGAAACGGGGCGATCAGATCATCGCCGTCAATGGACAGAGCCTAGAAGGGGTCACCCATGAAGATGCTGTCGCAATCCTTAAGCGAACCAAGGGCACTGTCACCTTGGTGGTTCTGTCTTGACTCAGCAGCCAGAGCTCAAGCAACTCAACCCCGCGCTTCCCTCGCATGCTGTCAAGAGAGTGGGATGACCTCGTACATGCCTTTTCCTGTGCTGTGTTCATGAGGCCTTTAAAATGGTACTGGGAAAATAATACTCAAGGTGGCTTTCCTCATGTGGGAATCGTTTTCTTACTGATGACCTAATATCGTGTTGCCTTCCCTTTGGCATTTTGTAAATCTAAACACAAAGGAGGGACATTTTTCATAGAAATCCAGTTTCTCTTTTGAGGATATCTGAAGTTTTATAGTCACATAAACAAAAATTATTAAAGACAGAAGAAATCTTGTCAAAAGAGAAAGAAATAATTCTTAGGCTCACCATGAGAAAATGTGTTTCATTAAATAGAATTAAAAAAATGAAAATACACAATAAGGAAAAATCTTTTGGAGTTCTATAAAAATCTCTCAGTTTGGCAGCTCATATCCACCCCCACTCCCAACTAATGTAATTCCTGAAATTTTAGTGAATACTCTCAGTATTTTAATATTTTGAATATTATAAAATTGGCATCTCCAAGCCTCTAGCATATACACACATTTTCCTGCTAAAATTATTTTCTGTGATTAAGTGAATAGACTATATGTGAAACAGTGTTTTTAAGTTCTGTAAAATCATATGTGATGCACATTCTCAATATTCATTTTCAAATTCTGACCAGTTATAAAATATTTTCATGTTGTTGTAGTAAAATAATGATGTAACAGTGGTTTTTCTTTAAGCAGTGAAGCTAACCATAGAGGGACATAGGTTCCAAGAATATTTTAATGTTGGTTTTAACAATTGATGCAACATTGAAAATGTCTTAGTGCACTCTGCAATTGATTTACAAGTAGCATCAATACTAATGACAAAAAAGCAACATGTCAGCAATTATTTTGGTTCTGTGCCATTAGTAAATTGGTAGAAAAATTAAGGGGGTTAACACACCTTCAGTTCATTCCTTTACATTAACTTCTCACGATACAATAGTCTAAGACTAAAGGAAACAGATGGAATCGTTTATTGAGGCAACTGGTGAGGAGTTATCATGTGTTCATTCCCATTTTAGAGCATGAGACTCCTCCATTAGAATATATAAAATCACTTTAAATATCTGTGTTTGTAACAGAAGTAGTGTGAAGTTATCTTATCGCAGTGTTTCTGTGTAAGTGCAGAATTAAAGCAGATCAGAAGGCTTGTGGTTGGGTTGCTGTGTGTGGAAATGGCGTGCCACGCAGTCTTCAGGTCCTCTTACCTACTACAGTGAACCACGTAAGGCAAGCAATACCCACAGCAAAGTCTGTTTAAAAAGTGAAGGTAGAGGGTGAGGAGGAAATTGGCTCTCCAGAGTGAACCTGGAACAGACATAAGAGAGCAAAAGTTCAAAGCAAGAATAAAAGTGCACCCGGGAGGACACAGAGCAGGCTGTTGGGATGAGGCACACATGCTCTTCCTGTGTCTGTGTCCTTTTGTGCTGTCCACAGCACCCCAGAGCTTGCAGGACCTTTACATACAAGGTCCTGGAGGTGGAGGTGGGTCCTTCCTGGGAGCCTGCTGCGCCTCTCTCCCCAGCCTGTCTAAGCCACACCCTATTGTCTGTCTCAGGTTGGGTGATGCGCTAATGAAGGTAAAGGCATTTTTGTTCTTTTGTTAGGGAAAAGTCTTTATTGTTCAACACTCACTACTTAACATTGGTTTTGATCATGCCTACGGCTGAATGTGTCTGTGTATGCCATTAGAAAAAGTTGGGCATCACAATGTTTTTTTTTACCTTGACAGTATTTTGTAACACTAAAAGTTGATGAACTCTGCACAGAGCATGGCAAGATGACTTGATGAGAAAACAAGTAACCTGCCCATGGAGATTTCTCCAGGGTTCTAGTAATATAGTGATGTTAATAACTGTTCGTACTTTAGTAAAGAGCTAAAGTGTATTCAGATGGAAACATCATGATGAAATTTATCCATTCTGTTAACATGAAAAGTACAATTGAACACTGGGCAAAGAATTTGTTTGTCCTACTAGTTCTGTCCCAAATTTTCCAACAAGAATATACATTCCTTCTGACTAATTTCAGATGTCAAATAATAGGTTATTTGATAGATAAACTTCTAATCAGTTGTAAATGTAAAGAAATGTTTCTTAAATGTGCATATGAAAGATTTTGAAACTGCAGTTTAAAATGAAAAAATGAAAAAAATTGCTATTGAAGCAATTCAGGAGGTATTTAAGCCATTATATAAATTTGAGGTGCTTAATCTAACAAAATTCACTTTTCTGTCCCAGTGACACATTACTTCCTGGTCCTCTTATGCCAGCATGCTTTCACAGTAAACTCTTGGAAACTGAACCAACCACATTTGCAAGTTTGAATCAGCAAAAACTTTTTACTGGTAGATAATACTGTATATATCAGTATGGCATAGAAGAAAGGAATGCATGACACTGAAATTAGAAATATGTGGGATTATCCCCAAAGAGAACAGTTTCGTGCATATCTGTCTTAGCTTAAATAGTGCCTCTTCACATCCATGTCTACATGGAATCTCAGAATGTGAACTTTGGAAATAATCTTTGCAGATGTAATTACTTAAAGTCATGCTAGATAAGGGGTTTCCTTTTAAGAAGGCTGTGTGCAGACACAGGGCCATAAGCAAAGGCCATGGGAAGAGGAAAGCAAATAAGCTAAAGACTCCTATGCTCCCGGAAACTGTAGAGGCAAGGATTTTCCCAAGGGCTTCCGAGGGAGCTTGGCCTTGTTGATGCCTACATTTCAAACTTCAGGTCTCCAGTGAAGGAAAGGATGAGTTTCTACTCGTTTACGGTGTTGTATTACAGAATGCTGGGAAACTAACATTGGATCTTGAGTTACTATCCTTATCTGGCTAAAAGATAATTACTATTAACTTACAAAATCAAAGCACATAAAAGAAGAAAATGAAAGAGGAAGGTAGGGAGATAGACATTTGAGAGGAAAATATAGTATAGATTGATCAGCATTGGAGAAAAGAACAGCTTATGCTCCCTGTGTCATTTTTTAGAAATATGTTAAGTTTTCTGTGGTGAAAGAAAAGGTGTTTGAGCAAAAGGATTTCAATAGACTATAGTTATCTGGTGTTGCTGATGTAGACACCCCATGACAGTAGAGTGCCCATAATGGATCAACCTAGCTCTTCATATGATTAAATCAAACTGGCCCACAGACTTCTGGTGGTGGTCCTCAATACTCTCCAGATAATCACAGCAGAAATAAGATGTTTCTTTTCCACCTGGCTGATTCAGAGCAACAAAGGTAGAGAGGGGGCATAAAAAGCAGAGTCGTATATCAGAACACTGATGAAGTTAGAAGCAGAAAAAGATTTAAGAAATTACAAAGGTGAAGAAGACAAGAAAAAGGTGGCAAGTTTTTTCCATTTTCATTGCTGGGCATGAGGAAGTGGAGGGGTTCTTTCCTGCTCTACCATGCGGTGCCAAGTCTCCATAATGGATCACCAGTTGCCTGACAAGCCAGCGAGCAGTGATTCCCCTCTGGGCTCCAGACCTCAGAGTGAGCAGAGAACCTGAAGGGTGCCTGCGGGAGGAGAGGGTGGATGCACCCTTCAGGTGTGGAGATGTCAGAAAGCATCACCAGCTTTGAGCAGCCCTGGGGTGTTAGCTCTCGTGTCTGTGACAGATGTCCTGGGGTACATTTGATTTGTGCTGTCAAGGTTGTCTACTAGGAATCAGTGTTTACTTTTGTCCCCTTCAAAAGAGAGCTTTTGGCATAGCAGGATTGTCTTGTGATACCCGTTGACACCAAGAGCATTTCTGAATAAAATGGAAACTAGGGAGCACAGATGTTCTTAAATTGATTTTTGTGCATTCTTAAAGTGATTTTTGCAGCTTTGTTTTTCTCAAAATATCACGATTCTATATTTTCCATTTATATGTAAACCATAGAAAAATTGTCTAATCAGTTAAGTGCAGAAAGTGCTGTAGTGGGCCTAAAAATTGTGTGAAGGAGGCAAGCCTGTGGTAATGATCTCAGAATTGTTCCACTGAAATTTTTGAAAATATGACCCCATCCAACAGTTGCCTTTAGCACAGGCTTCACCTTGTTCACGTAGCATTGGGCATTTTGTGAGATAATTACCTTGTGTGACCACGTCATGTCCCTTCTTCTACCCGCCTTCTCCTGACATGTCTCATTGAGAAACGAGTGAACCTCAAAAAGCATTGTTTCCTAAGAATTATGATTTTGGGATTTTTTATGTTTAATCTGAGCCTACCTTGAAATACTGGTTATTCAAAGTTTTACTCCTTTAAACTTGACCTAAAATACTTTTTTTACATTCAGTAAAACTTGCAAATTTGCTTTGATTGGAAAATAACTATGTTAAACTATGACACCATACACAAAATGTCAAGAAATAATTGTATTTGTATTATCCTAGAAGATATTGAGTATTATAAATTTAGTGCTTTCTGTAAATAATCTTCATTAATTTTTATTTTTGTGCAGTTGTGTCTTTCCTCTAAAGTTGGATGCAAATCAACTTGTGCTAAACTTTCCAAAGTTATACTTTTTTCTTTATAGCTTTCATGTTTCCTATGTCTTCTTATAACTTACTAATTACTAAATTTTTTTTAATTTTCTTCAGATATTTTTAACATAAATGATCTTAAATTGTATCTCACTACATTTCACAGAAAACCAGTATTATTTGCAGTGAATACAAAATAACTATGAAAAAAGCAGAAGCTCAATTCTACCAAGACAGTGTTGTATATTATAATGCTCATAATTTGAGGCCTGGTCTCCCATAGAAGTGGATAATTGCAAATATCAGCATGATGTCAGCAACTTCATGGAGATGTTCCTGAACTGAATTGAAAAGAACAGAAGGTATTTCTTTTATCCTTATGTGATTCAGTATTTGCTAAGGCCTTCCAGGCCCAGAACACATGATAATCTTGTGACGTGTGCCCTCTTCAGAAGAATCACAAAAAGAGGAAAGTTATGTTTGCAGGCCTCCTTTTCAAATATGAAAATTTTCTGGTTAATTCTTGTTCTTAAGTGTATATTTAGCAACAGAAATTGTTTAAGAATTTGTTCATAATGTAAGACTTTATACTAAAGTCAGAGTTGCTGTGTCTAGTGTTTTACTTTTGACATTTTAAGTCTGAAATAAAGGACAGATGACATAAATTAATGGAGTGAAATTAATGTTGTGGTAATATTAAATAAAGCTAATGGCTCTTGCCCCTGGAGGGTTATACAGATGGTGGGCTTACCTAATTATGCCCCCTGCCACCACCGTCAAGTGTACTGGTGAAGTCTCTTAGCTGGGTCTAGGATATGTTTGTTCCCTGGTTGCAGTAACGTTTCAGTGAGGCAGCTCTGTACACAGAAAATAGTCTTACCGTCTTCCCTCTTAAAGGAAAAAAAAATTATAAACATATGTTAAAAGAATTAAATATTTATCTAGCTTTTAAAAATTACTCTTTGTTCTTTCTGTGTTATATGTTTGTCAGTCTCAGAAAAAAGTTATCCTAAAAAATGTAAGTACTTAAATGTAAGTTCCTTTTCACACACTATACATCTTTGAGAAACAATTTACTAGCGGAGCACGAAGTCGGTTGGTTTGATTTCACTGAGCATTTAGAGTGGATTGGTCAGTTACTGCTCAGGTATTTTTGACTTAATTCTTTAAAAGTCAACTTTTCAAAAAATGTATTGCCATCATTAAATGTATGAATTGGATGTCTTCCTATGAAGTATTCAGCAAGGAGACCACTTTTAAAAATTTACTATGAAGGGCCAGCCAGATAGCTCAGCAGACTAAAGTGCCTGCTTAGGCAGAGAGAAGCAGCCAGGTTCTTTCCCCACTGTGCTGGCACTGGCCCTGCCCCTGGGCACGCTGAGATGGCTTGAGACTGGGCGTGGTGGCGCACACTTGTAATCCCAGCACTTGGGAGGCTGCAAACAGGAGGATCACTGAGGATCACTGAGTCTGACCTATGTAGCAAGACCCTGTAGACCCTGTACTCAATACATAAAAAAAAATACTGTGAGTTCTCTTCATTTAGGGGTAAGTTCCCATGAATTTCCTTTTGCTACAGTTGAATACCCATGCAGTTAGGTGCACAGCCAACCACTCTACCTATGGCTTCAGGATGTCTTGTAAAATCCCTTTTTATAAAACATTTGTTATACATAACTATTATTTAGCTTCATATGTATTGTATACATTTTTTAAATGAAGGGAAATTGTTTTGATTGGGATCTTAGATGTTCTGCAAAGGTCTTGGGGCTTGGGAGCCCTGAGAGTTGTCGGAAGGGGACAGAACTTCGTGAAGGCTGCAAGGGAGGAAGGTCGGTGGGGCGCCACCTGGGGCAGGGACCTGGGGCAGCGACCTGAGCTCCCCTCTTTCTCTTGGAGGAGAGCAGTTCCTCCCCCACACCCACCACTCAGGCTCCAAAGCACTCAGTCAAGCTTCTGTGGGCCGGAACCTCTGAACCCTGGAGCCCCAGAAAATAATGGCTGTCTCTGAGTTGAGTATCTCTCATATTTCACATCGATGAAATGCCTACACAACATGTGAGTAATGATCCCCTTTCACATATCAAAACATCTGATATCAGATTCATTTTAAAAAGAACATCTGCTATCAGATTCATTTTAAAAAGATGTTAGACGTTTTTTAAAAGCAAGTATTTCCTTGTTACAAAAAGTGTAATTTTCTTCACTTTTTTAATCTTACAGTTTATTAAATTATACAGTTAAAATTTAACATTTGTTATACCTATTAATATTTAGATAACTAACTCTGTAGGTACAGGATTATTATTCCTTATCTTCAGTAATTGTTTTTTTTAATAAAACTTTTCATTTTGTGCTTTACAGGTATTTATTTAATTCAGTTATACATCCCTCTGCTTTGCCTTTCTTTTACTGTATTAAATGTAAATCTTGCCCTGTGTGTATCTAATTCTAAAGAAGCACCAGTTTTCTCTCAAATGGCGTGGGAAGAGCATCTCTACCTCTGGACCCCAGGCCCCGGCCCTGGCCCCGGCCCTGGCCCCGTCTCTGGCCCCGGCCTCCGTCAGCTGCCGAGCAGGAGCAGCAGCTGCCTTCCTCACGTTGCTCTTCAGCATGTAGGTGAGAGGACGCGCTTGCACATGGCAGCGCTGATAGACTGTTGCCAGCATCGGGGTAAATTAGAAGCTCCGGCACAGATAGTGGGGTCATGCGAGTCATCCGAAATTGTCCCATCATTCCTGTTGTTTATAGCCAGGCTCTCAAGATAAAAGTGCACTCGTGCTCTCTTATTCCTAGATAATTTGTACCGCAAAGCAAAGCTAAAACGAGCCAGTTCCAGGAGAACTAAAATTGCATGTTATAAATGAGGGCAATCCCACCCTAGTCGGTGAAACCGTCCCACCAGTAGGAATTGTTCACAGAAACCCAGATAGATGTTTTAAGTGAAGCCTCAGTCTTCATCTAATAAACTATTAGATGAATATCTATTTTTAAAGTAAATTGGAAATTCCCCAGTATCCCTCAGTGATATCCTTCTTGGGCTGGCCACATAGCTCAGCACACTGAAGCATGTGCAAGTAGGCGCAGGAGCTGGGTGGGGCCTGCCATGCCGGCCCCACCCACTAGGCTTGCTGAGACTGGGTGTGGTGGAACGCACCTGTAATCCCAGCTCTTAGGAGGCTGTAAACATGTGGATCACTACAAGTCCTATTAATAGTGATACCCTGAACATCCTGTAGACCCTCCCCTAAAATACAAAAAAAAAAAAAAAGATACCCTTCTTCCTTATCTTCTGTGTCAGATTGATTAAGTATATTTTATTGTCATCGCCTTTCTGGGTGTAATCTTTTTTTAAAAGGAGGAAAACAGGTAAAATCCGTTGGTAGATGAAGATGAAGCAGCCGACCAGAAGGAAGTTACTGGGGTCCGACCTGGCAAATGCTTCTTTTCTTCTATATTACATAATTTTTCAAATGACTGTTTTGTTTTTAATTTTTTTCTTTGTTTTTGTAGATTTTGGTGCTTGTTGATAGCAAATAAGCTAGACAAATGTGACACAGAAATTGTGTGTACAAAAAAAAGAAAAGAAAAATTATATATACAGCAGTTCCTTGCTATTTCGCAGTTTGACTTTTGCAGACTCAGTTTTATGGGTTTTCAAATAATATTAATCTAAAGGGTTTTTTTGTTTTTAGTACAACCAATGAGTTTATTGAGATTTCAGGATACAAAATCAGTATACAAAAAGGAATAATATTTCTATGCATATAACAGTGAACATTCTGAAAATTAAGAAAACTATTAACAGCAACAAAATAAAATAGGGTTAAATTTAGCTAAATGAGCAATATTTGTACAGTACATGTTACAAATTGTGCATCAAAGAAATTAATGAGGGTATGAATAGAAGGAAATACATCATATATTCATTAGTCAGGATATTTAATATTGTTAATATGATATTCTTCAAATTTTTTATAAATTTTATTGAGAAAAAATTGCAATGTGACAGCTTCAAAACGGGTTGGTAGGAGAGTTACAATTAATACAGTGCATATTGTCTTTGTAGTAGTCATTCATAGCACAAGATGCAGACATGATATCCTGTCCAAAC
>NDGN011325306.1:0-16177 GCA_002564285.1 Tympanoctomys barrerae
AATCCCAGCTCTTGGGAGGCTGTAAACAGGCAGATCACTACAAGTCCGACCTAGTAGTGAGACCCTGAACACCCTGTAGACCCTTCCCTAAAATAAAATTAAAAAAAAAAAAAACAACTCTACAAAAAAAAAAGGAAAGACCACTAAGATATATACTAAGTAAACAGTTAAAAAGGATCAAAAGTGAAATTCATAGAATATAAGTATCAACAGGGTTTTCCCCAAAAATATCTAAATCCACATTCTATAAAGGAGTTTAGCTTACACAAAAATGCCCTCGTAGGTATGTGCAGGCATTTGGAACTCCTAAGTAGTTCCACTTCATGGCAATTATTCAGTTTTTATTTAGTTTGAAAATGGAAATCAAATATAGGCAGGGGATAATAGTATGCAGTCTTTAAGAGTTTAGACACCACTACTTCTAGTTGTTTAAGCCTCTTACAGACAAGCCTTTTTTCAGAAATATTTTAGAAACTTCAGCCTCAGCAGGAAGTGAAGTTTAAGAGTTAGTTATGCTTCTAATATGCTGGAGAGCTTTCATAGCATAATCAAAGCTTTTGTTCTCCCTGCTTTGTTGGATTAATGCATTTTACTAGATTTCTGCTTTTGAGATTCCCTACCTGGCACTTAAAATCCCTGCTATTCCTGGAGAAGCCTACTCTCCCTTCCAGCTGGAATGGATATTGATTAGACTTCCCACCAAGCTTGCGTATCAGTGCCTCCCTTTTCCAGCCTGACATCTGCTTCCTAAACTATTAATTTTTCCTTGATGAGGCTGAGTCCTTCTGAGTGTGAGAAAACCAATTCCTCCAAGCATCCAATTAGACTACCACAAATACCTTATTGTCACTTATCCCATGTTAAATTATGCTACCTTCTGTGAGAGTGAAAGAAGCTGTTCAAATTGAAGGAAAAACTGAGATGAGGAAAAGGACAGGAGAAGGAGGGAGAGGAGAAAGAGATGCATTTATGTATGTATGCAGGATGACTTGGATAACTGTACTGCTGATTTTTTGCTGGTCTACAGAGTGGAGTAGGTGATGTTTAAATTTTTGGTACTACTCATTTTCAATTCCTTACAATTTTTTTCTTTACCAATTTTTCTTTCTTATATCTGGTAATCTGAACAACTAACTTGAGGACAACATTATGCAATACAGAAACCACTGTCAAATTCCTATTGTTTTGTTTGGTGGAGATCTGTATCATTTCTAATCTATTTTACTATTTTGTATTCTTTTTAGATGATAATAAAATGCATGTCACCTTTTGTATCTACCAAAGTCAAAGTTAGAGCCTCTCTCTCTCTCTCTCTCTCTTTCTTTGTCTCTCTCTGTCTCTCTGTCTCTCTGTCTCTCTCTGTCTCTCTGTCTCTCTTTGTCTCTCTCTGTATCTCTGTAAGCAATCCTCCTGCCTCAGCCTCCTGAGTACTGGAATTCCATGCATGTCATTATTAAGAAGTGGTGCATAACATTTGGAAGCAAGCTTTTATCCTTGTAAATATCTCTACCTCTTTCTTATCTGAGCACTATTTTCTTTTCCTTTCATTGCTCAATAACGAACTGCTGTAGTAGGTTGACAGAGTTTGTCTGTGCAGAGAATGCTTCAGCTCTCTTTTCCCTAATCCCTGGCACTCACCACTAGTTTTCCATCACTGTAAGAAAACATTCTCAATAGTTAACTATGACAGAGAGAAGGCTGATTAGGCTCTTTTTTGTATCAGAGGTTCTACTCCATGAAGAGCTGGACCCGTACCTTGAGTTTGTGGTGAGGCAGCACATGGTGGTGGGAGTATAAGGCAGAGCTGCATCAGGAGTAAGGGAAGAAAAAGAGAAAGGTGAGAGGTGCAGGGCAGCTTGTCCCCTCTCAGGAACACACCTCTAATGACCTAAGGACCTCCCCAGGCCTCAGCTCTCACAGGTCCTACCACCCCTAGGAGTGCCACACAAGGGACCCAACCTTTCACACCTGAGCTGCAGTTGATGCACATTTAAGATCTAAACTAGCATTTTCTAGATACTCTCTGACTAGACTGCAGTTTTACCAGTATGAATGTAGTGGGGGAAAAATCTTCTGACTATAAAGTAGTCCTTTAGATGCTTGCTGTTCAAAAAAAAAATCACTGCAGAGGAGATAATATGATACACTGTAGTACGCTACACTACACTCCCCATCCTATACTACACTACACTATAGTACACTACACTACGCTGAACACAGAAGGTCCAGATTTTAGGAATTACAAAATCAACCCTTGCAGTTCACAACTCATTTTGGAGATCTCATCTACATTATGACCTTTATGCTATCCATAATTCTAAGTCATTATACTAAGCTGGAGGAAATCCTCTGCCTAAGCAGGGAAGAAATACTGCCTAAGGATGAAAACATTAATACAGCAACTGAATTCTATGCTGCCCACTCTATGTCACTGTCGCTATAATCGCTGCCTGTGGGTGAATGAATTTTGTGGGAATTGGGAAATTGCATTCTAAATCCTCCTTCGAGCTACTGCTTCAGCATAGAAGTAACTTTAAACATTATTATAGATTTTATTGCACAAAAGTATATATTGTTACTTTGAAACTTTAATCTTCAGAAAAATACTACACATCCTGTCAAAGTCTGAGGGATTATCAAAGGTGGACAGGAATCTATCTAAAAACAAATCTCTTGACATTCATGGTATTCAGTCCCCTGATAATATGACATAGCCATAAAGGAAACAAATGAAAAACATTTAAGACAATGTAATCTCTTTGCTCTCTAAACGTTGGGGTTCTCCCGCACAAATCTTAAAAATTGTGTAAGGAAAGAGAGAAGGTTGATACTGTCTGACAAGCAGTCTGTTTACATATTCATTCTCAGGGCAATCCTGATCCATATCTCCGTTCTCAATTTTCCGAATAGACAGAGAATATAAGAGAGACTCAGAATTCTTGAACTCATCCCCAGCCTGTTACACTTAATGATGGTCAAGTGGATGACCCCATCATTGAGTTCAAACACTAGCTTTTTACCAAATAAAACATTCGAGGAAATGGGCCAACACATGCAAAACGTTTGATCCTGGGGTTGAGGTTAACACAGCTACAGCTCACAGAGAAAAAATGTTCCCTGGCATTGTGTAAAGAAAAAACTGTTTCCAGGCATCAGATAGTGGCTGGGCTGAATTCTCTGTTCTAAGAACTCTGGCTACTTAAGAAATCTCAGAAAGACAGTGATAGTGCCCATATCTAACATGGTCATAACATAAAAGGAAACTGTTATCTTGCCATATCGTCTCACATTGT
The DNA here is from genome assembly GCA_002564285.1 of Tympanoctomys barrerae. NCBI lineage: Eukaryota > Metazoa > Chordata > Mammalia > Rodentia > Octodontidae > Tympanoctomys > Tympanoctomys barrerae. The sequence continues at coordinate 3,294 of NDGN011325306.1, forward strand.
CTTAACATGGCACTTGCAGGTTGAATGCAAGAATCATGTTGCACAGTTTGACTTACCCATCGATAAAAAGGAAGGTGATCAGGGTGCCTACAGTTGGCTTGTGCAAAGTAAAACATAACCATCCCAGCAGCTGCACATTGCATCTAACGTAAGTCCTCTTTCTTTCCTATTGCAAGTTAGAGATTCCATTCATTTCAGTGAGTATCGTGACACTTCCTGACTTTAGTCCCACCATTGCCTCAGCTTCCCATTGCTCTTTTGATGCTCTGTCTTTACAAAGGGCAAAATCTTCTGGCGCAGTTCCCTCTCTTTATTAGTATGACAGACTCCAGTTTATATAAATGAGCTCTAGTTTTAGACCTCATTGCAAGTCCTTAGCTTAATTCCCATCCATTCAAACCTTGCCTACTTATGAACCATGGTTCTTTATTTACCCTGCCAGACCCTGTCACTATTGTCAAGAACTTATGTTCTTCCTCACCTTCAATACCAGCCTCAAGTAACTACTTGAGGTATATAAGACCAGCTGTCCAAGGACTTACATTTTCTCCTATTGCCTTTTGATATTTATTGTATAAAGTTCAAAGTAGAGAGAAGAAAAGAGACATCTTAAAGAGTTCTGATGCCAGACCATAACCACAGACTATATTTCCTTACATTCTCATTCAACCTTATTGATCCAAGGCTCATTCAGATGATTTAGGTCTGATGTCAATGAGAAGAGGTTACACTTGGGACTGGGTGATAATGACAGAGAGGAGTAAGTGGTTTAAGGTACCAAAGAGCCCATGAAGGGAGAAAGCGCAGAGGTAAGAGGCTCTATCTGTACAGAAGAGGGTGATGCTCTATGTAGGTCTAAGGAAAGGCACAAGGGTATCCAAGCATATTGATGATAGGAAGCATTCCTACAATAGAAAAATACTAACAAATCCCCATGTCTCAGTTCCATTTATCTCATTTCTGGGACAAAATACCTGACACCAAAATTTAAAGAAGGAAAGGTTTACATAGCTCAGTTAGTGAAGGTTTCGGTCCATACTCAGTTGGCTCCAAGGCAGAGCAGCACATGGCAGAGGGCAGCAGTTCATGGCAGCAGCAAACAGCAAAGAGCAAAGGAAAAGGCAGCAGCTGCAGCTTCTAGTCAGCCTCTCTCCCCTCCTCTACCCTGGGGTTGGGGTGTAGCACTCACACAGTGTCCATGCCCTCCTCTTGCACAGGATGAGGATGTTTACAAACTAAGAATCATGGCTTTCAGCTGAGTCACTTAATTAAACTTCTAAAGTTCTCAAGTTGACACAATGTAACAACCAGTACAACTGGCGTAACTGGTTGTTACAATGTAACAACCAGTACAACCAGTACAATAATGATACCCTTCATTCTGTAATTGAGGAGTCTGCTGATTTCTAATATGCCACTGAGGGGCTCTTTTCTTTTCCTGTACAAAGAACCTGATTACTTTTGATTGGTGCTTGACTCTTTAGGAGCCACATCCCTTAGGCCCTAACTTTGCAGGTAGTTCCTTTTGAACCAAGGTTTAAGTGTTTCATATTATTTGGCCCTACTTTCTGCTCTCAAATCTCCCTATAAATGTGATTTGAAATAGCTAGAATTAACAATGCTGTACCCTGAGCATCAGTTTGACTTTAGATTTCTTCTGGCAATTCAATCAGTCCACTGCCATAATCTTTTTTTTAATTTTTTTTTTTTTCTGTATTTAGGACAAGGTCTACAGGGTCTCACTATGTAGATTGGACTCGTAGTGATTCTCCTCCTTTCAACCTCCCATGTGCTGGGATTACAGGCACTCACCACCATGCCCAGGCTCAATCACCATCACAGTGTGCCCCAGGGGTGGGGCTGGCACAGTACTCCAGGGATCCAACCCGGGTGACTGAGCTCTGCCTAAGCAGGCACTTTAGTCTGCTGAGCTATCAAGCTACATTGCCCTTAATCTTAACTTTCTGCAAACAACTATGACATGGGAAAAATATAGACAAATTTTCAAATGTTCGGCTGGAGTGTAACATACAGTGTCTAGTACTCTTGCAACAGAGTCTGCTCCCAACTGAAGTCTTCTGAGCCTAGGTTTTCTGTCTATGTTCCTATGGACCTTCTAGACTTCTGAGTTTGTCCAGAATTCTCCATCAAGCTCTGCTTAAAACCTTCTAAGATTTCTCCAACTTGATTCTTCAAACTTTTCCAAATTCCTGCTGCAAACTAGTTCCAAATCTCTCAGAACACATTATCAGGCGCGGTCACAGCAATGACTTCATTTCTTTTTTCTTTTTTTTTTTTTTTCCTTTGCCATGAAATTTTATTAGCTAAAATGTCTTAAAATTGAACAATAAATGGTTTCAACCAATGTTTATTAAAGAATTATAAACAATCAATCTAGTAACCAGAAGTAGTCATTGCACATGAAAAGTTATGCAAACATCTAGGATAAAAAAGATATCATATAGGGTTTGTTCCTAAGCAGGTTTATGAACCAGCCTATTTTTATCTAACATAAGTACAGGAGTGTGTAGCTGAAGTGCATATGGATGAAGGTGTGTGCTATTACCTAAGTGCCTTCTACCATCGTATTCCCCTTGGGCTTAACACCTTCAAGCTTGTCTAGAACAATAAGCCCCTCTACCTCTCTCTTCTTCCATTTCATATAACAACTGGCTGTGGCACTAATCTCATCCTGAAAAGGGCTAGTCTGAATACACGACAAGCTTCTCCCTCTCTCCTCTTGGAGGAGATTTAGAATTTGATCAGCAGCGTTCAATCAGTGGGCTAAGTTACCACTTCTCCCTCAAATAGTGTTTAGATTTGTATCAATGTTTTATTGTTTGCTAAATTGCATAAGATAAAAATAGGCTGGTTCATGCACCTGATCAGGAACAAATCCTATACAAAGGCTTTCTACCCCAAATGGTTGCATAACCTTTCACAACTTATCAATGTCCTACTTGTGCCTAAAAACACCCCACACCTAGTTTTTATTCTTAAGTATTTTTCTAAACTTATTATTATTGTTTCTAATTCTGTTCCACAAAGCAAACATTAATAATACAATCCCTCTGAAGTAGGATTATATCTTAATAATTCTTTAACAATCAAAATAAGTACTGAAGTATGCCTAATCCCAAGGTGCCTGCATTACAGTGCAGTCTTTCCAGGAATACTGTTGTATAAGAGGCAAGCCAGATCCATATACTATGAGGTTGTAGCATCTTCCTGCTTGGACTCCTAAGGACTGTGTTACAGCTTTTTTACAGGCCGGTTCAAGTCTTCTTTCAAGGTCTGGAGCAGTGTTACAGATTTCTCCTGTTGTCATTTTAATGGCCAGCTTGAGTAACTAGAGTTGCTTAAGTTTTCTCACAACACCCTAAGAGTTTTAACAAGTCCACTGAAGTCCACATTCTAGAGTTCTACTTCAACAAAAAGCTACCCTTCAGTAACTAATCATGTTTGAGTAACAGAACATTCTGAAGATCTTTTCAGGCAGATAGTGACTCTTCAGTATCTATCATGCTTAAGAAACAGAACATTCTAGACTTCTACTTGGACAGATAGCTATCCTTCAGTATCTATCGTGTTCGAAGAACAATATGTCTTTTTTCCAGTTAAATTGCTCATTAAATAGAACTTACACCAGACTAGTGGTATTTTTGAGTGTTTCCTGAACTTATCCAGATATTTTGATGCAAATTATAGCTCAATTCCCTAAAGTCCAAATTCCCAATGGGGAGTGTCTATCTTCCCTGGCTATCATAAACTTTAATTAAAGGATAGATTCTATCTCTTTAACTTGTGTCATGTCCTTTGTTACTATATTTACTCAATGTAAGAATACTACATTATCACCAAGTGTATAGATGTCCTTGTTTAACTGTTATTGGTGAGATTTGTAAACTATTCTTATTCGGATGGATGGATGGATGGATGGATGGATGGATGGGTTGACCCTTTTTTTGTCACTATCCTACTTAGGTTACTTTGGCATGATCCTTTTGAAGTACAAAAATTATATGCCATTTTGAACATAACTGTGTATCTATAGACTGGCCAGTGTAAGGTTTAGTTTGTTCAGTTATTGTAGCAGTAAAGTTTTACAATCTGCTGCTCAATATGGCTTCTAAATTACCCACAGTCATTGTTTGAGGAGACTATTTTGTTTTCCCTACTGGTGCCTTGTTTGCACCTCCCAGACTCTTGGGTCCCCATATATTCTTATCATTATTTCCACACAGCTAGATGTCTTTCATACTAATATGTGAAACAGCTCTATACATTCTAATTTTTCTAAAGGATTTATGGTAGCTTTTCTGGATGTAACTAACACTTTTTAAATTTGTTACATCTCTTTATCCTGAAAGTCAGTGGCCAAAATGATTCATGCTTCTCCTGCTATTACTCATCCAAGTAAGACCTGGGTACATACACTAGTTCCCCTCATTTATCTTTAAAGTAGCTCAGTGTCTATATATGCAGACCTCACTTAATACTAGATTCAACCTCTGCCACATGGTTGGCCTTGGAGTCATCTATATTAAACTCCACTGCAATTCTTTTGACTGTAATATGCTCTAGAATGACTTCATTTCTATTTCCAATTTTCTACATAAGTCAATTCTTCCGTCACTGAGACACAGTACTCATCTGCTTAAAGATTTATTTATTTATTTATTTATTTTTAATGTATTTGGTTGTTTGAAGGTCTCACTATGCAGTTCAGACTCATGGTGACCATCCTGCTTTCAGCCTCCCAGCACTGGGATTACAGGTATGCACCACTACACTCAGACTCTGGTTGGCTCAGCCAGCCCTGTGGTCTGGGGAGGCATGCAATGTGGTGTCGAGGATCAAAGCACTGTCTCTGCACTTGGCTTAGCTTGCCTAAGAAGGTGCTTTAGTCTGCTGAGCTATCTTGCCAGTCTCAAAATAGGTATTTAACTTGGCAAATGAAGTCAGGATATTCAGTCTACTGTTGGCTGGCTCCCAGGTAAGAACATCATTGGAAAGGGGGTATGGCTCATGATGGCCTATAAGCAGAGTGGGGTAACAGTTCTAGAGGGGATGAACTTAGATAGATAGATAGATAGATAGATAGATAGATAGATAGATAGAGATACAGATATATGTATTACCTTAAGTCTCCCCAATGCATCCAGATAAACCATGAAGTGTACTTCTCCAATCCTTTCAGTGGTCCCCAAGCCAATCAAATTGACATCATTAAGCTTAATCACCACAGCGGCAATGGTGAGGATAGAAGGAACACATATATGCAGATTTAGATAAAAATGAAAGGGAACATATTTCCTATCCTCTAATTTCCAAAGAAATAATCATACTCAAGAATAAGATACTAGCATTTAGCACCATGGACAGAAGCATATGATTTGACTTGTCTCACCAAAAACTTCACTCACTTCAGTTATTCTAATCTCCAAAAGGAAAGGCAGAACAGGAAAGTTGTTACAAAAATTTTTGCTTGGTATTACCATTCATATATGTACTTACAAAGCGGCATGTGCATCTTACCTATCACTCCAGGATTTTTGCTATACATCAGGTTATGGTTTAGATGTAGAATGACTCACCACACCGTCATATGCATTGAAAGTGGTTTGATCATGGGGACACTGTAATGGAACTGCATACCTGAATGTACTGCTAGGAAATGAAAAGAGGCAGCTTACAGGGAAATGGCCCAGAATGATACATCTCTATTTCCACCTGCTCCTTTGTTTCTATGCTTTCTAGCTGCCATGAAGTGTACAATTTCCCTTAGCCAAACACTTCCAATGTTTGGCTTAACAAACATTGCCTTAAAACCAGCTGACCAGACTCTCACTTTAACCCAAAATACATCTCTCTTCCTTTAAGTTGTATATGTTAGGTATTTTGTCCCGGGAATAAGAAAGTGAGAGTTCATAGGCAGGCAAGATGGCAGATGTGCTGGATGTTCACGAGACCAGGGTCAAGGATTTTGCCATGGATGAGGATGAAAGAAAAAGTAAAGAAATGGAAGGGCCACAGCTTTGGCTCTGAAGAGGGATGCCAGGCACAGATGCATGAGGATTATGACAAAGCAGACAAGATGGTGATGAACCTGGACCACAGTACTCTGTCGAAGTCTGGATTCTCTTTGTCACTGTAGTCTATGAGTAAGCCACTGAAGAAGACATTCATGACAAATTTGAAGAATATGGTGAAATAGAAAACATCCATTTATACCTGAACATGCATACAGGATGTCTAATGGGGTACACTCTAGTTGGGTATGAAACATACAAATAGGCGCAGGCTGCTATGGAGGGACTTAATGGCCAGGAGTTTATGGGGCAGCTAATCAGTGTGGACTGGTGTTTTGTTTGAGGTCTGCTCAAGGGCAAGAGAAGAGAGGCTGCAGATGCAGTCGGAGTCCAGACTGGAGGCATCACTAAAAGTTCCTCTGTTATTCAGGTGGACTCTCCAAGATTCCACCTGGTCATGCAGCCTTGTAGAAGCACAGCTGAGGTGGAACTCTTTCCATATAATCTCTTACCTCTACCTATGTGGTATTTCTTTTGAGTTATTAATAAATGTTCCACTCTTGTTTTCCTAAAAAAGAAAAGAAAGTGACTAAGTGAGGCCACTGTCTAGACTATTTCTGTTCATGTGGTTCAGAAACTTCTAGAAAAAGCATTCATCAGGAGTTTGAAAAAGCTTGTAGATGCCAGTAAGAGAAGCTCTAGAAAGCAGTAAGCTAGTTGGTTCTCAGAGGACAAGAGTCCTGGTTGGAATGGAAATGTCAAGATTGAACTCAGGAAGTTTCAGTTATACACAAGAACATCATTGGAAGTTAGACTTGAGACCATAGGGTTATGCTCTGGCAAAAAAAAAAAAATGGTCAAATTTTCTCCCATGTGCTGAGACTTTGACTGAGACTATGGCAGAGGAGTGTGACAGAGGAAATTTCAAGACAGTTCAATTTTCAGGTGTCAGGACAATTATTTCTGGCTGCTCTCAGCAGAAAGGCAATTTGAAAAGTTTGTTCTTTCCCCAGAGAGTGTCATTAAGGTTATGGCAAAAAATAGCTTCATTACTAAAAGATGAAAAGATTTCCAAGCATTTTTCATCAGGACAACATGAAAAACAGCCTGAAGGGATCAAAGGAGTCAGCAGACCCCACACTTCATTGGCTCAAAGGTAAAGGTAAACTCCTTTGAAAGACTGATTTGAGAGTACAGCCACAGAGTGTTCTACTCTAGAATGGTGTCCTAGCTCGCTGGTTCATTGGGATTGGTGGCACAATGGTCAGTCATCTGCACACTCAGAAGACTCTGCAGCCATGATAGAGGGTGTCTGCCTGTTGCTGGAGACAAAAGCAGGCCTTAACATCATCCATGTGGTACTGGTCTTACAGGCATACAAAATTAAAGAGTTGTGGGGTTATGCAAGCTTCTCCCTTAAATTCAGATGTATCTCTAGGTAGCTGGGCTGGGCAGTGTATAAGAGTGAAGTCAGAGTCTCACTTGCCAACCCAGGAAGCTGGAGAAGACAGAAATGTGGATAGTCTGTTGAGAAAGCATCAGTGAATGACACTAACCCAAGAAACAGATGTGTTAACCCACAGTGTAGTAAGCCCAGGGCCCTCTACACCCTTTAGAAGTCATATCTTGCCACCACTTTCCCTAGATTCTAGACACAAAGCTATAGAATTTAATTTTTTCCCTGATGGGGTTTGATCTTTCTGTGTGCTGATTACTTTCTATTCCACTATTTCTCTGTTTTAAAGTGGGACTATTTAACCTGTGCCATTGTACGTCAGTAGTGTACAATTTTCTTTTTATTGCAGGGTGTCACAGTGAAGAGAATGCCTTCAGTCTTAGACAGGACTTTAGGCTTGGGCTTTTCAGCAAAGCTGTTAGGACTTTGTTCACTCTTAGACAGGGACTAAATTCAATTAGCCTAACAAAATGAGGCTGAGTGTCTTGGGGGCTGGGAGAAGCATGTTTTGGTTTAGACCTGGGTGGCCTAAGTCCCAAAAGCCTTCTATGTTTGATAAGTGGCTGGGTTGGGGGTAAGTGCCATATTCATTGGTGCATGATGAAGCCACAGCTGAATGTGATTCACATTAGAGGTGGGGCCTGGTGAGAAGAAGCAGTTACTGGGGCTGTAACCAGGAGAGGTAGAATCTTCTCTGGGACCTCCCTTGTGTCTGTTTCCTGGCAACCATTCTGTGAACAGGTTTTCTCCATCAATCTCTTCCACTCTTATGCTTTTGCCCTGAAGCTTGCCAACTGGGGATTGGGATCATGAGCCAGAACTTTTTAAATTGTACCTGTCATTTATTTTATCACTGCAACAAGGGAAGTGACTATATATTTATATATGCCCATATACACACTTAGTTAGCCAACTGTTTGAGGGAAATTTCTCCAAATCAGGCTTTGTGCTGGGGACACATCTTCAATAAGTCACACACTGCCTCTGTTTTCACAAAGCTTGTAGTCAAATTGAAGGAAAAAACACAACTTTATGATTCATTTCAATAGGATTTAATAAGAAGCAGAACAGAAGAAATTCATCACCTATGAGACATAGAGCAGGGGAATTTTATTGTCTTACAGAGGGGAAAATGATCTCCCTGAACTAATAAAGTTTACACATATTCCCAAGATTGTTCAGATGGGCAGGCAGAAGAAGAAGCACTGCTGTGGTGGATAAAATAGCAGCATGAAAAGTCTCCAGTGACCTCATATGAGTGCTAAAATATATAAAGAGAGGAGGAAATGTAGAAAATATAAAGAGTCTGGGATCTTCTCAGGCATAATAAGAGATTTTGGGCAGGCATAATAAGAGATTTTGGGCAGGCATAATAAGAGATTTTGGGCCAGTGGATTAAAGTGCCTGGAAGCAGGCCTAGGGGTCAGGGGTTTAATTTCATAGCCTATCCTGCCAGCCCTGGCCCCGGGGTGTGCTGAGACAGCAACTGAGACTGGGCGTGGTTGTGCGCGCCTGTAATCCCAGCTCTTGGGAGGCTGTAAACAGGTGGATCACTAGGAGTCCAACCTAGTAGTAAGACCTAATCATCTTGTCAATCCGTTCCCTAAAAAACAAAACAAAAATGATTAGAGGTTTTAATTTTCCCTGAAGAAAACAGCAATGCATGAGACATTTTAAAGCAGCCTGAGATGATAAAGTGCACAATGGTGATCAGTCTGACTGATGCTTCTTCCAGTTTTCAAATGTTGAAGGGTTTACAGAATACAGCTGCCAACATATCACACTCTCCTAATCAAAACCTTTCAACAACTCCCCGTGTCTTCTGCCTGAACACCACCCTCTAGCCTGGTGTTCCAGGCCTTTCACTGTCAGAGCCACAAGCCCCTTCCTACGCCTACCCTCCCCCACTCCTTGTCACCCATTCTATAATGCAACCTGTTATTTCCCAAGCCCACACTTGTGCTTATCTGTTTTGTCTTTGATCTTGCTATTCACAGACACGGCACTTTTCCCATTTGCTTTTCACTTGCCTATGTCATTGAGGTCCTATTTCAATATCTTCTTTTCTTCCTGAAGTCTTCCCTATTTTCCTCTGATTCCACTCCACTTTTTTAAATGTTTCTTTAGTCTTTTATCCTTCATAGGATAAAGTATTTCATAATATGTCCATGTCACATAATTTTAATCTCCAATTTAAGAGCCTTAATGGTTAAGGATAAGCTTTATTAACTTTCATTCTCTTTACAGATCTAAGCCCTGTCCACGCAACATAGTAGAAATATAAGCAATCAATAAGCACCCAGATAAATGATAGTTTTACCACTAGAAGAAGAGAAGCTGTCCCTGTTTAAAAGCTATAAATGGCATTGTAATTTATTGTTTCACTTACACAGAACCTTGTAACCAAGTTTCTGTATTATGCAATGTCACAAAATGCTTGAATTTATGTCTATTTTTAGAATATTTATGAGTTGATAGGACAATAATAGAAGAGTCAGCATGAAAGTTTGTATCATCATGAGAATTAGTTGAGAAAAATGAACTACTTTTAAGGTACTAAGCACCCTGTAAATAGGAAACGTTGGGTATTTGATACATTTTGTAAAAATCTCAATATCATTTCTTGTATTAAATATTAGATACCTGATAAGTATGCTTATAAATAGATTTTCATAATAAATCCACTGCCGATAAAATCATGTCTATGTCTTTCTAGTGTTCTTAGTTAATAGTGAACCTTACCATAATGAAAACACTGTGCCACAGGATTTGATTTGAATAATGAATCTACAAATTATATCTTCCTTGTGTGCTTTTGAGCAAGTGTTTATAGTCACAGAGCTTCAGTTTTTTCAAATAATAGTGTGACCTGACTCTCTTATAGTGAACATCACAATATTTTTAGAAACAGCAACATTCTCTTTTATTACAAATGTTAAGTTTATTGTTTCTATAGACCACTTGAAGATCAGAATGTAAGTTAACACTATTACCAATCATCTATTAAAAATAGAAAGTACCTCACCCTTACCTATATATGGAGTAAAATATGTCCTGACTGCCTGTTAAAGAGGATGGCTGATCCTTCCCAGAGAAACTTGGAAGGCCAGGACATGCAAAGCACGAATACACAGCAGGCTGAAGTACTCCACAATAAAAAAATGCAGAAAGTAGAGGTACCAAATAGATACATTTCAGTGGAGCTTTTAGTCCTAGAATTAAATTTTCAGCAATATGACAAATGATGAATCAGTATGGTCCAATAATGAATAAATATGAATTTTCTAAGAAAATGAGCAAAAAGAAGGAGATCACAAGTGAAAGAAATGCCATGGGACAAACAGTGCCAGCACAGTTAAGGAAAGGAAAGTCCTTGCTTCCTGCTTCTCCAGCAGGATCGGGAGGCGACATGGTGATGCTGTCCGGCTCTTCCGTCCTTATACCATTCTTAGAAGGGAGAACAACACAGTGTGACAAGACTGATGTTCATGCCTCTGCTTTGCCTTAATAACAAGATCATTACCATAATTATCAATTAACTGTATTGTATATAAACTTTACATGTAAACAAGATGTCAAATGTGTTGGTTTCCCTCTGTGTTCATTTTGGCTGATACGCAAGCATAAAATTAAAGAGTAAAGAATGCCCAATATTTTGAAGATAGATTCTAGAACAGCTAGCAAGTAGTCCAGCAAAGAGGCTAAGTACACGTTGGACAACCTCAAAGGGTTGTCACATATTGGATGATACGTGAGAAGGTACCAGGGTGTAAGTGTTTCTTTAGCAAGAGAGTTTCTAGATGTTGTAGTTTCCCTCTCTCATCTTTCATCCAAGTAAAGTGGACTTAAGCAACCTGTAAAGTGTCGTTTAAATCAATAAGACATTGGGCCACAGACTGACTTGTGCCCCTCACCATAAAATGTCTAAAGACAAGACTTTTTTGGAGCAATTTGGCATGATAGAAGAGGTAGTGATTGGTTAGAGTGAAGGTTTAAATAGAAATAAACTAGCTTGTGCCCCACTCCCTACAGTGCAGAACTAAGTCTTCATAATCCAGGCTCTGGTTACTGCAAGAGATTAAGAATAGTTTGCACCTTGAGAATTTGTAGAGTTTCAAAGACAAGAGCTGTAGGCCTCGACGTGAGTAAGCTAGAAAGGAACCCTGTCCGGCAGGGAAGCTGCATGTGGATGGGGGCTGGAAAGCTCCAGTGAAAGTGGTCTGGAACAGGCAGAAAGGGCAGAGGGAGCCTTACAGCCAGGAAGGGGAGCAGCACCTGTATGAGGGAAGAGCAGATGGAATGTTCCCAGAAGCAAGCACCTTTGCGAGTCTCAAAATGGAGCCCAAGAGAGACCATCTGGATCGTCCTTACTGCAACAGAAAAGCGCCAGGGCCTGGTAGCCGCTAAGCTAGGAGGAAACCTGACTATCCTTCCCTTTGTTGTTGTCTGCAGGTTCTGCATGTAGGAGCAGAGGCAGCCTGGTGCCTGAAAATTGGAGAACAAGAGGGAGGAGGGGGAGGAGAAGGAGAGTCACATAATATTAAGTTTACCAAACTTCTCCCAAGCTGAGCTCGTCCTGAACTGACACAGCAAATGTTTAAAAATTAAATGTAACTATAATGTTAAGAAATTATCATGGAGCCCAAGCCCAGGCCCGGGGAGTGTGTGGGAGAGCATCCGTGCTCCCCTGTGCCCGCTGGACCACCCTGGACCAAGCCAAGGCCCTCTGCATGAGTGAGACGTTCTGCCATGCTCTTGGGATCCCTTCCACCCCTCCAGAGCCAGCTGAAACCCAGCATGAGTGAGAACTTCTGCCACACTCTCCAGACCCCTCCAGACCCAGCCCAAGCCCCTGGCCAGCAAGTGTGTGGGAGAGCATCTTCACTTCACTGCGCCCCCTGGACCACTCCAGACACAGCCCAGGCCTGGGCATACAGGCCTGGGGTGAAACACTGCAGCTGAAATTCCTGCAGAGAGACCAGGGGGCCAGAAGCACCCACCTAATCCAGGAGCAGAACATCTTGCCAGAGAGGCACAACAGGTTTACTCCCAAGAGCTGCAGCAGGAAGGAGCTGAGCACAGCAGCCAGACCCAAGCCAGGCACAATGGAATGAACTCAAACTTAGTAGATCTGCACCTGAATTTCAGTAAGTGCTAAGGCTATAACTGCACCAAAGGTCTACACCAAAAGACAGAGGACAATGCTATACAAAGTGACAAAGAGAAACAGCAAAATGCAATCTCAGACCCTGAGTCCACCCAGAACAAGTGCAGAGGAAACTAGCACAGACAAATTGACAATAACACAGCTGAAACGTCTATATCAATAGCTTTGAAGTAAAGAAACAACTGCAGAAAGGTATAGAGGAACTCAAATCAGAAATAACCTCTGAAAT
>NDGN011325318.1:0-11175 GCA_002564285.1 Tympanoctomys barrerae
TAAATGCTTGGCACAAACTGTCGTTCTTCCCAACAGATTTGCTGTGAGCTGGAAGAGTGTCAGAACCCTTGCCTAGAACTGGAGCCTTTTGAGTGTGGCTGTGATGAGATCCTGGTATACCAGCAGGAGGATCCTTCTGTGAACTGGGATCAGGTGGTTCTCCTTGTCAAGGAAGTCATCAATAGGAGGTGTCCAGAGATCGCCTCCAACAGCCGGACGTCCTCCACAGAAGCTGTGGCAGGCAGTGCGCCCCTCTCCCAAGGCTCCTCTGGGATCATGGAATTGTATGGTTCTGACATTGAGCCACAGCCCAGCTCTGTGAATTTCATAGAGAATCCCCCAGATCTCAGTGATTCTAACCAGGCTCCAGTGGATGTCAATATGGACCTTGTTAGTCCAGACAGTGGCCTAGCCACCATTCGGAGCAGCCGGTCCTCTAAGGAGAGCTCTGTGTTCCTCAGTGACGATAGTCCAGTGGGAGAAGGTGCTGTGCCTCACCACAGCCTCCTTCCTGGCTTTGACTCCTACAGTCCCATCCCTGAAGGGGCAGTAGCAGAAGAGCATGCACGGCCTGGGGAACACAGTGAGCACTTTGACCTCTTCAGCTTTGACTCAGCTGCCATGGTTTCTAGGCAGTCCCAGGCATCTTCTCATTCTGCAGACTACTCTCCAGCAGATGACTTCCCCAACAGTGATTCATCAGATGGACAGCTTCCCCCTGGGCCGAAAGGTCTTGATGAGATAGGAACCAACATGTCCAATTATTCATCCAGTTCACTTTTGTCCGAGGCTGGCAAAGATAACCTGGTAGAGTTTGATGAAGAGTTTATTCAGAGACAAGAAAGTCTGGTTGAAAATACTGAAGAAAATTTAAGCCTGAAAGGTTTTGTGGGAGATGAATCTCCTTCACCAGAAAGGCTGAACAATGCCAGAAAGCAAATCCCACCCACGCCTATGAACAGCTTTGTGGAAAGCTCACCATCCACTGAAGAGCCAGCCTCGCTCTATCCAGAAAACACAAACCCTAAAGCAATGGACACAGATCACCTGGGGCTACCTCAGACCCAGACCCTGTGTAGCAGCTGGTGGGGTGATCTGGAAATTGACTCTAAAAATATTACAGATGAGTGGACTTCCAGTGAACAAGAATCTGTTTTTCAGAGCCCTGAATCGTGGAAAGAGCGTAAATCTCACTCCACTGATAGGAGAGCTTCAGATTCTGTCTTTCAGTCAAAGAGTCTTGACTTCCCAAAGTCAGATCCCTGGGAGCCTGAATTTGGTCAGCCGGAACTTGGTAGCAATGACATTGAAGATGAAAAGGAGGAAAGCTTACAGTTTGAAAACCTCCCCATTGAGAAGCTACATTTACCAAGCACTTCTCCTCAGGGGACAAACCACCTGATAGAAGACTTCACTTCTTTGTGGCAGTCCGGTCACTCTCCCACAATGATGCCTGAGCCCTGGGGAAACCCTACAGATGATGGGGAACCAGTGTCTGCCATGTCATTCCCAGCCTGGAGTGCTTTTCATAAGGAAGATAATGCTGAAGCTTTAAAAAATACCTGGAATCTTCACCCAACAAGTGGTGAAACATCTTCTCTGAGGAACCCAAAGGAGTGGGTGATGGCCAAAAGTGGGTATTCTTTTCCTTCAGAAGACCTACTAGAGAGTTCAGCCAGTGAGGCAAATCACGAGGCAGCTCCAAAAATCTGGGGCAAAAAAAACAATGACTCTAGGGTTAATATCCTCATATCCGGAAATCCCAGTTCCAACGTGGAGCATGCATGGAATAATTCCCTGCCACCACAGGTAGATCAAAATGGCTTTGTGAGTCCTAAAAGTAGGGGAAAGGCATATGAAAAAGTAGATTCCTGGAACCTTTTTGAGGAGAATGTTAAGAAAGGAGGGTCAGACGGCCCAGCTCCTTGGGAAGATTCCTTCTTAGCATACAAATGTTCCGATTATAGTACCTCTAATGTAGGAGAAGATTCAGTGCCTTCCCCATTAGATACCAACTACTCTACCTCTGACTCTTACACATCACCAACGTTTGCTGGAGAGGAAAAAGAAACAGAAAACAAGCCGTGTACTAAAGAGGAAGTCTGTGAGTCCAAAGACGCTGACTTAACTGCAGAGGAGACAGAAGTTCCCCTGCCGTCACTACAGCAGCCTCCTAGAAGTCGAATCAGTTCAGGGCCTGGGAACCTAGACATGTGGACCTCTCCTCACACAGATGCTCATCCTGAAGGGGACGCAGCTCATGATCCAGATAAAGATTTACTGCCGGCAGAGGGCGTCACCACAGAGGATGGTGTGGAGGAGAGCAGCCAGTCCAGCTACGACGACCCCAGCATGATGCAGCTGTACAATGAGACAAACCGGCAGCTCACACTTCTGCACAGCAGCACCAACTCCTGGCAGGCAGGCCCTGACAGCCTGGACGTGTGGAACAGAGTGATCCTCGAGGACACACAGTCCACTGCCACGATCTCAGACATGGATAATGACTTGGACTGGGATGACTGCAGTGGGGGGGTGGCGATCACCAGCGACGGTCAAGCAGAAGGATCCATGACCGAAAGGACTGAAGTAGAAACCCGATTTTCAGTGAGGCAGCTAGAACCATGGGGCACAGAGTATCAGGATGTAAATCAGGTAGATGGGGAGCTCCCTGTCTCCACTGAACATGCCAAGGGTGCTGCTCCCAGAGAATATCACACATTGAATGAGAAAAATGGGCAGTTAATTGCAAACAGTATTTGGGATTCTGTCATGAGAGATAAAGAAGTGTCATCATTCAGGCTACCAGGCCCCTCATATATGACAGATTCAGAGAAAAACAATTTGCCTACTGAAAGTCCCAGCCATTCAGCAAATACTATGGACAGTCCTGTCATCGATGGGCTAAAAGTGTCTGGAATCAGTGAGTCAGCAGCATGCGCACCTCATCCTGATGACCAGAACCTGTGGACAGGACTCCTGCCAACTGACACAGCACCCTTGGTGACCAGGCCTGAGAACCCAGAACATGTGGCAGGTTCAGACCCATGGATGGCTCATGGCTATAGAAATAGTGAAAGTGAACATGAAGCCCTGGCTGCTTCAAGCACAAGGTTCTTTGATAAGGAGGAAGCGATGGCCTCTGGAGATGAGAGTGCCCCAGAAACTTCTGGAAAAGGAATTGGTGACCAGGAACTCTCTTCTCCAGTTGCATCTGAATATCGAGAAATTTACACTGAATCAGGCAAAGCCGGATCTCTTCCAGCCATTTGCAGTCCTCAGACAGAGGAACCAAAGAAAGTTTTAGAGTATGAGGGATCTTGTAGCCTAGACCCCTGTGATATGCAAACAGAAATGTCCACAAATAACCTTCAGGCAAAGGAGACTGAAAAAGAACCCCTGATGGGTTACAGAAATTCAGGTGAAACTAATGAGATCTCAAGTAAGATGAATTTAACAGAAAATGTATCTTCATCTGAGGTGGATCTTGAGAAAAGGGAAGAATGTAACATTCCGGAGCCGGAAAAAATAAATGAAGGGCCACCTCATGAAACTTCCCAAAGCCTTGTGGTTTGGGTTGGCTCTGTAGACAGTGATGTGCAGGACCACTGCACAAGTTCTGAGATGACTAAGATGCTTGAAGCCAAAGGTACTGAAAACAGCCCTCCACGAGCCACTTCATCTGGGAGTTATGAGAAAGACAGTCTTTCCAGTAATGAGTATACACACTCAAGTGCATCGAGTCCTGATGCAAATGATTCTTCAGCTGCACTGTCCTCCTGGGGCCAGCGACCCATTGCTGAGCATCAGAAAGAGAGTCATGCTGAGCAAAGTGAACAGAATCACCAGTGGTCTCAAGTAATGACCAGTGATGGCCAAGTAGAAGTAGTCTCTGAAATGAAGAAGCTAGAGAAGTACAGGATGGATGAGTGTGAAAAGAGCTTTGATCAAAAAGTTCCTAAATTTTTAGAGATTTGGAATGATTCCATTGATGGTGATTCTTTATCCTCTTTATCAAGCCCTGAAACAGGCAAAACTTTTGGCTATTCAGGTGCATATCAGGACAGAAATCTAGNGGTTAGTCATGAGAACAATAGAAATGTTGTTCTTGAAACTGTACAGCCAGAGGATGCCAAGGTCATTTCAACAAATTCGTGCTCTGATGATAGCAGTGTAGGTAATGAAGAGTCAGTAGAGAAAGAGACCCATTTGATCCCTTGTCAAGTTACTCAGAATAAATCCGGAGCGTGGGATGCATTGAATGGATCTGAATACCTGACCACGGCAGAACCCAGTGCTGAGGAGTCTTCTGATTATGCAGATGGTGCAGAACCAGCAGAGAGTGAGAGGAAGTCACATCCACTGTGTGACAGTCAAAGCAGCTCTGAGCACTGGAATTTCTCACCACTCACAGAGACTGAAATTCAGTTTACAGCAGAGGAAAGGGAGGCACAACCTTCTCCAGAAGCAGGGAAGACAAGAGATGAAATCTGGCAGATATCTCCCAAAACTGTACTGAAGAATGAAGCTCATTCTAAACTGGAAATGCTTGGCTTCTCCGCTGAAAGCAGTGAGTGGTGGGAAACCCCTCCGCAGGAAGGGGTACCCTCTGAGAGTGCATTTCAGGGGGTACTATCTAACTCAAGTGATGCATTAGCAAGGAATTCTTCAGTATATCAAAGTGTGGGCCCTTGGGGAGTACCCACTAGGAGTGACACTGAATCCAGGCAAACACACAGCACTAATCCTTTCGGAGAGGAACTCCAGCCACCCTTTCTGGTTAGTAATGAAGACAGCTCCTGTGGACAACTTTGGAACATCCAACCAAGGCAGCCAGACCCAGATGCTGACCAGTTTAGCCAGCTTGTAATATTGGACCAAGTTAAAGAAAAAGATTCCAGGGAGCAAACTTTTACATCTTCTGCTGGTCACGAGCTTCCTTCTGAGACACTCACTCAAGAGCAATGTCAGGATACCATGCTAGCTGTCTGGGCTCAGCCAGACCCAGAAATTACTCACTCAGATGACAATGGGTATGTTATTGGTAACATCTCAAGTGACCATCAGGAAGCAAATTGGTGGGATCAAGAAAAATCATACCTTAGTGAAATGACACATTCAAGCACTGCCACAGAAAATTTACCCACTGTCCATACTCCTAGCCAGTTGATGAAGAAGTCGGCCTCTGAATGGAATGACTGCAATCCTGGCGAGGGCCCCCAAGGTATATTTGCCCCAGATATTTTATATGGCAACTCCCAAGAGGGTGGGCAGCTGCCCTCTGCCTCGCCTGACTTATGGATGGATGTCAAGCAGCCCTACAGTCTAAAGGCAGATGGCGAGAATCCTGACATACTCACTCACTGTGACCATGACAGCATTTCTCAGGCTTCCAACAGCCCTGATATATGTCAGGATTCTGAAGCAAATGAGGAGACTGAGCAGAAGCACATCAGTGCCTGCATCAGACCTGAAGTGGAATCCAGTGAATTTTATCTCACTGAGCCCAAGATAAATGAAGACCCAAGTCAGGAACCTGGGGAGGAATCTGGCCCATCCAATTCAGAACTTTCTGCAGGAAATGTAATTCCTTTGCCTCCGGGAGCCAATCAATCGAGTATAAATGGCTCATCTCAGCCTGCCTCTGCTATGGGTTCTCCTGAGCATTCTGAAACGAATGACTACAACTTTACAGGCTTAGAAGCATCAAAAGAAGAACATAGAACATATACAGCACCAGTTTTGGAACTCACAGACAAGACAATCCAAAGAGTTGAAGATGTGGGAACTCATATTTTTATAAATCACCAGGAGCCAACTATAGAAGGTAATGACTCCTGGGTACCGGAAGACCTTTCTCCCGAAAGTCACACAGGCTCAAGGGCTTTGGCTAACTGTGAGTCGCCTTTTGCTCCTGAGATGCCTGCCACTGTCGCTGATGCTTCATTCGCCTCAAGTGCCTGTTTGGATGTAAGTGAAACTGCCTTTGACCACAGTTTCAGTGATGGCTCAGGTTTTAACACCTCCACGGGCACAATAGATGATGTGAGTAAGCTGACACTGTCGGAAGGCCACCCTGACATGCCACTTGATGGAGATACTGGGAAACAAGATATCTGTTCTTCTGAAGCCTCATGGGGTGAATTCGAGTATGAAACAATAGGCCAGAACATGGATGAAGAGCCCATGAAAGAGCCTGAGCATTTCCTCTATGGTGCTGATCCTCCCCTGGAGGAAAACGGTCAGAAGCAATCTGTAGCACCCTACACACCTCCTTTTGACTTGTCTTACCTCACAGAAGCCCGCCACAAGGCTGAGACAACAGAGGAAGCTGGGTCTCCAGACGACTTGTCTCTGGGAAGTGAAGCAGCAGAGATGTTGCTTTCAGCTCTTCCTGATCCAAGTGAAGGAAGCCCCATGGAACCCATAAGCAGAGAGCCTGGACACCAGCCGGTTGTGCTGCACATTCATGAAGACCCTGACTCAGTTTCTCTGGCAGTAGGAGAAGCAAGCTCCAACTTTGGGTCATCTCCATCCAACATTGACTGGGAAGTGGAATCAGACAATTCTGATTCACCAGCAGGTGGAGACATGGGACCACCAAATGGTAAGAAACATCCCCCTCCCCTCACCCTTAAGAAACAGCTGTTTCGTTAAAGCAACATGATTATAAAACATACTCTTCCTACCAATGTAGGTAAAGAGAAACCAAATTGGTAATGCACAATGACCAAGTTTTATATAATAGCAATATCATCTCGTGCTTCTGATAATACCTCTGATCATACAAGAGAAAGTTGAACAATTCTACAAAGCAGAGGTGTTCTTCACATTATCTCCTTTTACATAATTGTTTGTAAAGATGACAAATCACACATTGTGTTAATTAAGTCTCCCCTCACTTTCACTATCTACTTCTAGGTGCCAACGAGGGAATTTTAGCATTAGAAGAAGAGAAAATAATCCCTGTCAAAGAGCTTAAGGAGCTAAAATCAGACTATAAAGAAGAAAGATGGGCAGGGAAAAATGAAGATCATCATGCAATACACATGGATTATATCCTTGTAGGCCATGAACAAAATTCACCCCTGAAGTCAGAGGCCTGTGAAATGGGAAAAAGCATATCCCAGTTAGAAGGATCATCCGCAGGTTCTGAAGAAACAGAACTGTCAGGAACTCAGGGGTTGAGCTTCCCAGAGACAGGTCAGCCTGTCTCTTTAAAGGAAGGCAAAGATCATTCTTTGGAGAGCTTGTTGCCCGAAGATGACAAGAGGTTGTCTCTTGAAAGTTCTGACCAAAACCAGAGTTGGATGGTCTTGGGCTGTGGCGAAGTACGCTATCCCTCTCCGGAAGCCAAGGATGCAGGGACTGGATGGGCGGACAAGACTGCGGAGCCCTTCTCTGATCCATGCATGATCCAAGGCTCCCAGGTGGAAGAAATGAAGCCTCTGGAATCTTTAGCACTGGAGGAAGTTTCTGGTCTAAGCAGTCAGTCAAGGAAGATCAAGAGCCGAGGTAGAGCTGGCCCAGGCTCAGTGCTATCGCAAGTTGTCACCCATGACAATGAATGGGAAATGCTTTCACCACAACTGGCTCAGACAAACAGGATCCCTGAAAGGGAGATGGAGGAAGAGACAGAATTCCTTGAGCTGGAAACCAGAAAACCAAGACCAAATGGGTAAGCAGAGCGCTAGCTGCATTATATTTCCTAAAAACTATTTTACTTAGAAATCAGGGAGATGGTGAAGGATTGTAGAATATGACAAATACACAGATGATAGTAGCTTTGCTTATGCATTTGTTGCAAAGCTTATCTTTAGTTAAAGCAGCTGGTAGAGAAATATAATGAAAATGATGACTTGTGTACATTTTCAGCCATAAAAAGCCCTGTGTGCAGAGTTGGTACTTTCCCTCCTGTTTCCTCATCCCTACTACTTCAATACCTGAGTGACCTGCAGGCAGTTGGAAATAGGATAGATTCAGCGCCTACTCTGCTCAAAGTGTTCACATACAACATTGTCTTAATACTTAAGTCCTTAATGCTAGTAAAGCAGAGAAAGGGGGTTGGGAGGAGAAGAGACTCAGGGCTCAGAATATTTTTATAACTTCCCTAAATCTAAGTAACTAAAGGAAGGGCCAGCCAAAGAGCTCAGCAGATTAAAGTGTCTGCAAGCAGGGGCAAGGGGCAAGGGTTCAATCCCTGGGCATGCTGTGCCAGCTTTGCCCCTGGGGCGCACTGAGATGGCAATTGAAACTGGACTTGGTGGTGCACACCTATAATCCCAACTCTTGGGAGGCTGTAAATAGGTAGATCACTACAAGTCTGATCTAGTTCTGAGACCCTGAACAGTCTGTAGACCCTTCCCTAAAATACAAAACAGAAACAAAAACAAAAATAAAAACAAAAAATATATAACTATAGGAAACACTCCAGGCTTCAAAGATTCCTGCCTCCTCCTTTTTGGCTGAAACACTGTCTCACCAAAAGGCTACTTTCTGGTTTTATATGAACAGCTAACTTTCTGCTAGAGATAAGAGGAACCCACAGCAGGCTCAAAATCCTAATGTGAAATATTTGCCCTGTCATTAGCTGAGATGTTAGCAATCATCAGATCCATGACTCCATTACTGATTGATTCATTCATTCATGTGTGTTCAGAGACTATTCACGCTGTTTCTGGGTAGCCAGCAGGCATATGACAGGCAACAGGATATCACTGCTGCCTTTGAGATCTTAGGCCCTGCTGAAAATGAAATGTTTTCATGTCTCTTCATGGTCTTTATAGAGTCTACTTCCTTCCAGGGACAAGAGGGCAAATGGTAAGATGTAAATTAAGCAAAAGGGAAGATGATGATTTCTCTTAAAAATGCAGTGGAGCACGGGCATCTTTTTCCTACTCTGTTCAGGAGTGTAATGGACTATATGCACTGTATGCTCTATGTGTGCCAAGGGATGGGATTCCAGCCTGGCTCTACCCCCCTACCAGATAACTACTTCAGGATTAACTCCAGGCTTATGTGTCTTCATCTGTAAAATTAGTACATTGGGCTGGAATCTCTCAAGTCCTCCCTCAGGTTCCATGACCTTGATTTGTACTGAAGCAGTATGTGTCCAAGATAACACTGACATTCACAAATTATGTCCTTTGAGGGTAAGAAACAAACAAAGCAGAAGGGATGGCAGAGTGTATTGAGGGATACTGCAGTGCCATAGGAGATAAAAGCTGCACTGTTTTCGAGAACAGCTTCGGAAAAGCAGACATTTTCAGTCAGCCTCATCTTTCAATTTCCTGTCAAGCTATTTCCTTCCAGAGACCCCAGATATATTATCAGAAGGAGAGCAACAGATGGGTCCCAGCAGCCCTTCTGGCACTGCTGTAGACTGAGCCGAGAACTCAGCAGCCATGAGCTGCCTGAGCTATTGTTTGGCTTCTTGTCTACATTTTGCACATGCTCCTGAAAACCAACAGATAACAGTCCTCCTTCAGTTGTGCCACGAGCAACTTCTCTTTCCCCACAAACATTGCTGTTACCTTTTGCATAAGTTACTCTGAATATATATGAAAGTTTCCTTGTATGCTAATTTTGGGGAATGGGCTGGCCAGATAGCTCAGCAGACTGAAGCACCTGCTTAGGCAGATGCAGACATAGGGTTCAATCTCCAGCATGCAGTGCTGGCCCCGCCCCACCCCCCAGGTGTGCTGAGATGTTGAGACTAGGTGTGGTGGTGTTGGCCTGTAATCCCAGTGCTTGGGAGGCTGAAAAACAGGAGGATCACTATGAGTCCAATCTACGTAGTGAGACCCTGTAGACTCTCTACTAAATATAAATAAATAAATAAATAAATATTGAGGAATTATATAAGATTGTCCAAAATAGTGATATTCTAAATGTGATGTCAGCACCTCCTGAGTGCTTATTAGAAATGCAAATAATCATACACACACACACACACACACACACCACCCTCCTCTAGCAACAGAAAGTCTGGGGTGTGGCCATCTCTGCTAGTGCAATTCCTCCCACTTACTTAACATATAAACTTCAGCTTGGGAGCTACTGCTCTAAATCATACTCCTGGTCATCAAAAAGTTTACTGTTTAGACACCTGTTAGACAGGTAAAACAGGTAGATAGTAGTCATGATAGTTTATGACCAACGTCAATTTAAACATAAGTAGCTAACAATTATGGGCATTTGCTGGTAGACCAGCTACTAGATACTCTACCCTACCTCATTCGACACAGGAACAGCATGAAGTGAGATTGTATGAGGGAAAGATTGATAGGAGATGTCTACTTAGGGTAACAGCAGTGTTGGAAGAGAAAGAAAAGATACATAAGAGGCAGAGTTCTCCATTTGGGCCCAGGAAAATGTACTTTCTTTCAAAGTCAAAAGAAACAGATTATTCCTACGTTATATTTATCTTTATACTACAATAATTGAAAAACTAAATTTAAAAAAAAATTAAGAAGGGGGAATCAAGACTGTAAGAAGAGCCACAAAAAGTGCTAGTGCAGCTAAGAAGTAAAAGAAGAGTTGATGTTAAAGATCATAATTTGGAAAGGCAAAGAAGGGGCTAAGAAGCTAGCAAAGACCAAAGAACTGGGAAAAATAAGATGAAAGAAACTGTGGAGACCAAAAGATAATTACAGAAGCAATACAGTAAGGCATTCAGAGAGAGGGAGGGAAGGAGAGAGAAAAAGTGGGAGAGAAAAAGAAAGGGAGAAAGGGAGGGAAGGAGAATTCATGTGATTATAAGGTGGGCAAGAACAAATGCAGACTCTGGAGGGCAGGCCAGCAGCCCAGAAACAAATGTAGGCAAGAGTCACCACTGAGTTGAGTCCAGATTCTTAGGGTGACAGCTGGAAACCCACAGGATTTCCCACAATGGTCCAAAGTTCCCAAATAAGGTAATAGGAGACTAACAATGGTTAAGGCCTTGTGTATTGTTATCATCAAAGTAGTTTTGAGCAGAATTCTTCATGAAAACTTAGACTTCTTTTTTAAGGCTTTTGGCAGACTGGGTGAGGCCTCCTGCTTTCATTGTGGAAAGTAAATTGCTTTGTTCAGAATCTGGTAATTTTGGTGATAATCACTTCTAAAAAGGCTCTTTATAGCAACATCTAGGCTTGTATTTAACCTGACAGTCACAGGCTCACAAAGTTGGCAAAT
>NDGN011325358.1:0-11542 GCA_002564285.1 Tympanoctomys barrerae
CAAGTGTCAACACAGGTTCTGTGGACTAGAATATACCTCTAAAGGAGGCTCATGGTTCATGGCCTTCAACCTGCATAAAGCAGTCCTCTAGAACTTTTGACAGTTGGTAAAAGGATCTCTAGTTTCAAAAGCAATTTATGGGCTGTTACCTATCCTGAGTTTAATGTCATGAGTTTACTGCTCTTTACAATTGAAATGATTGCATTTATTACCAGCCTTTAGTAAAGTCCTTAGTCTTTGGAGCCATAGATATGAAATTGTAGTATACCGAGGAGAAAGCTAACTTAGGGGTAGTAACTTAATTCTCCAGAAACTTAGGGTTAGGGAGGTAGCTCAGTGGAATAATTTATTTCTCCAGAAACCTATGTTTGGTGAATCTACATTATGGAAGTTCACTGAAGGGTATTTTCTCAACATTGCACATCAGAATGTTGAGAAAAAATGAAGTAAATAATTGATTTTCCCTCAGTACACTGAAAAAGTACAGCTCCATCAGGCCTATAATAATAATAATTAATAACTAAGGTATTATAATGCTAGAAATTAACTCCAAGTGTCTTCTTCTCTTGCATAAAGGGAGAATTCAACCCCCTAGCAATGAGATTCATAGTGAAATTGTGGGGTAAGGCTAGAAAGCTCCTCCACTTGTGCCTCTAGTTATTGTTGAAGTCAACCTTGAACTTTTTTTTTAATGTGAAACCAGGGATTGAACTCAGGTCCTTGCACTTGCCAAGGAAGCACTTATTCCACTGAGCCATCTCCTAGGCCCCAATCTTGAACTATTAAATTCAAGAAAATTTGTCCTATTATTTCATGGCTACAACCAAAATCAAACCATGAGTACAATTATAAAATAAATAACAAATAACTCAGCTAAGCTCAAGTTTCACATTGGACTAAATGGATATATTAATGGATTCTGGTAATCTGTATGTAATATTTTAAGGATCTAAATAAACAAAAGGTAGATGATCATCAGCATAAGATTAAAGCATCAAATAGCAAAACACATCAGTTTTACATTTCTTTACAGTTTTATAAATCTATTCATGGCCATAAAGAATAAATATCAAGGACTCATAAACACAGGTAACATTTTTCCAAGCGTAAAGATGGGAATATTAACTGTCAATATTCTTTCCAGAAAGAATTTTGACTCTAAATTTTAGCTCTAACTTTCTAATGTATTGTAATACTCATACTAATATACTAATATCTAATTTTCTTATGAAAATTGGGGAGAAGCAAATATCAATATGTCATTTAAAATTCTGAATCATTTTGATGAGTTGTTTTTATAAATATGAATTAATGTTTAAATTTGGTTATTTTAAATAACAAACTTTTTAATATTATATTTCTTCATTTCTCAAATTTAGAAGTTTTCAGTACTGTTGGACTTTTTTCCTAGAAAATTGTAAAACGGCTCCTCCACTAGATAATAACTGTTTTAGCAGCATACACTGTATGAGGAATTTCTATCAGCAAAGCATCTGTCAATATTCTGTTATTTAGCTTAGTGGGGAATATGAATACTGGCCACATGCTCATTATCAGAGCTGAGGGAACGCATCCAAGCCAAAGGCAGTGATGCTGATAAGCTGGGTGCTACCTTCTACGGGGCACGCTGCATCTGTCTTATTATCAGACCACACAGGAAGTGACATCTCTTCCTCTAGGTAGTATTCTCACTGTTCTACAAAAAGCATTTTCCTCGTGATCAGAAGTCAGTGTTAATTTGGTTAGACATCTATTCTTGCTTTTAAGGAATGTATTACCTCAGTGTCATAAAATAATTTTTTAAGTAAAAAGGGATATCACTGACAGAACAATGCATTGAACATGGTATATTTATAATAAATGGTAATTTTTGAAAAACATGGGAAATATGACGTAACTGGAAATCACAGCTTAATTATCCTATACTAGCTTCTAAGAACTTAAAATAAATTAATTAATTTGAAAAACTTTCCTGTATAATATTACATATATTAATCATTATTTCACTGACATTGAAATTAAGACATTATAAATATCCAGAAATTCAAGACAGAAACAAAATAGGTTAGTCCAATTTTTTATTTTACAGTTAATATTATGGAAACACAATTTAAATGAATTCCCCATGGAGAAAATATTGAATTGTAAATGTAACCTTGTATTCAGGCTAAGTTTTCTGTACTAGATCACCTAGCTTTGTAACTGCCTTGGGCCATAGAATTACTCTTTCAACATATGAGATATGCAAAAATGATAAAAAGATGATTAAGAAAACTACCAGGAGCTGCACTATCTAAAATTATTCATGACAAACCAGATTAGCTAGCTAACTATTCCATCCACTTTAACATATTTATGTATCCGACATCACAGTGCACTTACGTCAGAAGAACATTAACCCCACTCTTCCTTCCCCAAGGCAAAGTGGATAGGAAATAAACAGAATGCACTGGGAAGAGGGTGTGATACTTTTAAAAAGCAATCTTATCTCTGCATTAGCGCTTAAATAGCTAAGCCATTGGATTGCTTTTCCAATTTACTAGGCTTGTGAGTTTTCTACAACACTTTGGCAAAGTATATGTCCTGTGGACATTGCATTTTATTCAAAATTTCCAAGGGGAATTCATGTAATAATTCAACTGCTCTTTTCTTTGGCTCTCCTAGGTGGCATGGATCAGTGGATTACCGGGAATTGAAACCTAAGTCTAGAGGAATGACTGCTAATGTTTTAGCGCATTGGTGATAGGTCATAAATGAGGCAGACTTTCGCAGTTGAAACCAAGGGAAAGATTTTGACAAATTGTGAATGTTAAAGAAGCTACACATTCTTTGAAAAAGTAAAAATATCTATTGGTTAGGAGTTTTTATAGAAAAGTCATAAAGTAGTCACAAATCAGAAGATTAATAATAACAAAAAATCAAATGTATTTACTATATTTAAATTAAGAGTCCGGGAATAACATCAATGAACACAACCTGTATCTGCCCCATCATCATTAACACTTGAATGGCAGAGAGTTTATTATAACAATTTTCATGTAGAGATTTCTATTTTTTGTCTTCCCACTCATTGATAGTTGTACTACAGCTAAGTATGTCAGATAAAGCTGAGCATTTGCATTTCAAGTAGAATAATCAAACTACGGAATTAGCTGGTTTAAGTTGCTGGTTATTAGCAGGGTAGAAATTGATGAAGGGCTACAAAATTTTTGAAATGAAAATAACTATTTTTGAAAATTATGTGCTCCTAGATAACAATGCTAAATACAGATCATACTGAGTAATGCTATAGAATTTATTGTAATATAGCTTTATATTGCTACATGCAAATGTGTACCTGAAACAAAAATCCATATAATGTAAAATCTACTAACATTGAAATCACATGGACCAATACCTGAGCCAATTTCCATAAATCCAAAATATTTTCTCAAATAGATTAGCATGTAGAGAGAAAGGCCCGAGTCTATTTTATCTCCATGTGTTGGTTTATCTGTGTTCAAAATTAATTTAAAAGTTTATATAGCAAACTAGGACAGCTTATGCCTCAGGACAGGAAGGCAGCAAAGATGTGTCTCCCCACAGCCTACACATCTCACTTCTGCGAACCTCCCTCCTTATCATACTCTGTATAAACAGCCTCACCCTTGTACAACGACCTGGCCATTGTTCCCCCATGCAACACACATACTGCATTCTTTCAGAAAATTGCATGCCTTTATTATTACATAGCCAGTCTATGATTGAAATCACGGACTGTTGATTTTCTTCACTTTTCACAAATCTTCTGTCATTCTAATCTGTAAAGTGATAATGATTATAGTTTAAATTAAAATAACACCTTTCTTATAAACTTCACAAGCATCTGCCCTATTTAGGGTGTCAGGGAAAAATATAGGAGAATTCTTGACAATCTAGCTTTATATATTTTAAATGAAATATCTTTTATTATTTATTTTCTATTTCCAGAACACCAATAGAAAATAACTGTTATCAATGTTTTACTGCTAACTGCACTTTACAAACATTTACTAATGCCTGGTTACTTCACACCCAGCCCGACATGGAACAGAGATGGAGCTATAAGTGTAAGTAAAATAAGCCTTCAATCTCTAGGCTGTTAACACTTAAATAAGAATTTATGTGATACTTCTAACATTTAGTCAAAAGCATTAAGATATATAAAAGAGAAAGCACATTGTAAAATGGAGGTTGAGTCCACCTAACCTGGCTAGGATGATTCACAAAAGGGTTTGTGAACATTGCATTCCATGAGCCATGTCAGAGGCTAAGTGACACCACTCTCCTGTGAAACCTTGTACAATATCTGAGTCATTTAGAGACGGGTTTTTGAAACTGATTCAAATAGGAATTCCTTTTCCATCTCCAACAGTGTCTTTTTTTCCCAAGTAACAAACTCAGCTAAGAAATGCCCTCAAACTTCTTATATTCAGTGTGGCTTTCACTAACTTATGCTAATCTCCACTGCTAACCCTCTGGTACAAGTTTGTGAATTTGCTTTGCAGATTATTCACTCAGCCTGATGCCTGTTTTTACTGGCCTGCTACTGTCTCTGCATCTCTACTAATCGGTACATAAATCTGGATTGTGGACATGCCAATTCAGACCTTAAAATGTAGATTAGATCTTTATGAAAATCCTCAAGAACATTATAGGCAAGAGAAATAATGTCACCACTGGCTTCAAGTCAATAAAGTAAAATGTGTTTAAAACAAATTTTGCTACATTTAAGTCTAGATATATGAGAGTAACAAGATTTTACACCGTGAAGAAGATTGGTTTCCAATATTCTGTGTTAAGTTTAGAGTAAGGAGAGTGAACTCTATTATATAGATAATGGAGAACCTTTGGTGCTTTTCATTTGGGAAAACACCATCATTCAGAAGTTGAAATAAGAGATATTTACCTGGAAACATATTACAATATTAGAGAAATCAGATAAACAATTAGATTCAATAGGGAAACTGTGATAATATGAGATTACATAGGTAATGGTAGTAGAAATAGAAATTAAGAATGGGTAAATAGAATTGAGGGAGGGATATGAAATACCAAAATCCTAAGTAAGCACAGCTGCATATATTATATGGATTGAATTCAATGAAGAGACTGAGTCAATAATCACTTCAATATTAGGTGACTGTTAGCAATGTGAAAGTCAGTGGATTTGATAGAACAGAAATGGCAGATATGACCCAGAGGTTTAATTGTTACTTTTGTTCTAAGCAAGTTACATTAGAGAAAAGGCAATAGATATACAGATGGAGGTGTTGTAACATTCCATGTGAATGCTGATCTAGATTTAAAGGAAAAAATAAGCACTTAGCCTTTTGAAATAAGAATTATAAATACACAGAGAAAAGACCATAGAGTAAAATCATGAAACACAAAGAATTATAGAGAACATCTAACATTAAGAAATCAAGATTAAGTGAGCGACATAGCTCAGCAGACTAAGCACCTGTTTAGGTAAGCACAGGGAACAGGTTCGATCCCTGGCACCACATGCTGCACTGGCCCCACCCCGGGTGTGATGAGCTGTCCACGAAAATGAGCATGGTGGTACATGCCTGTAATCCCTGTGCTGGGGAGGCTGAAAACAGGAGGATCACTAGAAGACCAAGCTGTATAGTGAGACCCTGTACCAAATACATTTAAAAAGTAAATAAATAAAAATATTCAAAAAATTTAAAAAGAAATCAAGATGAACATAATGCATCTTTTG
Source organism: Tympanoctomys barrerae (assembly GCA_002564285.1). NCBI lineage: Eukaryota > Metazoa > Chordata > Mammalia > Rodentia > Octodontidae > Tympanoctomys > Tympanoctomys barrerae. The sequence continues at coordinate 5,747 of NDGN011325358.1, forward strand.
TGCATCCAGAAACTCTAATCTGGAAAGCCAGAGGTGAGGCATTGTATGCAACCAGCATGTCAAGGTGGAAAGGACAAAGGAAAGGAATGCTTGTGACGAGAAACTGCAGAGAGATTCTAGGAGCAACATGTAGGAGAAGCTAGTTAAAGCTGTGTCATTTGTACAGAATGAACGAAGTGCAGAAAAGGGCCTAGATTTGAAGAGTTAACCCAATTAAACAAGCCATGAATAAAATAAAGCTAAAAATCTATGCTGTAATTCCAGCATTCAGAAAATCAAAAATTACATATGTAGACATGGACAACTGAGTGAAGATATGGTTAGAAATCTGAGGTAATTCAGTGTGCTATCAGTGCCTGTTGATGGTTTTACAAAGTAAAAACCTGAAAGTGCTTAGCACTAAAGGAATAATAAGAAATACCTGACCTAAGGCAATAATGAGGAAACCTTGTAGTGAGATGAAGGATAAGGGATTAAATATGAAGAAAGGAACATGTATCACTCTGAGCTTGAAGGAAAAGAGTGAGGCAGGAGGTGGAGCAACTATTGACTATAAAATAGTCAAGTTGAAGGATTTTTTTATAATAGCTTTGATCAGAAAAAAACTAATAACCACAATTCACTGTGAGCACAAAGGGATTAAATGTAGTAATGGAGCATAAATAGAATAGAAACAGTCTGTCTTTGAATCAAATTTGATGTCACTTCTGTGGTAGAATCTTGAGGTTACTTAACAATTATTTCATTTTTGTTAATACTCATTTCATATTTCTAGTGGTTAAAGTAGTTATCAAAGAGATACTGAACGGTATCTCCTTTATTTGCTAGTCAAATAAAATTTCAGTACAGGAAGCTGATAATGGTAGGTGTCAGATACAGGAACATAAGACAATATAAACTACTGGGAGATACGGAGAGCTTCATCAAACAGAGAGTACAGTGGAAGAGATGTTAAAGGAGCATGAGACCAATTTCTGCAAAAATACCTAGAACTGTCTAACAGAGAACAAAGCCATATGCCTGATTATGTGTTTTTAAAAACAAAGCCTATGGCTAAAATTATAATAATAGCGATTCTCATTAAATTCATGGTAATAGAAAAATGAAAGAATAAGATGAGCAAAATTTACAATAAATGATCGATACATTCAATAACGCAATGGCTTAGGAACTCTGAAAAATAGAACTGTACCGAGCAAGTTTGTTATCCTGCAGATGCTACAATTAGGTATATTGCCTAGGTTCCCCATTACAATGACCAAATAAAGACCTGAACACCTCAAAATTAAGAATCTGTTGAAGACTGGGCATGGTGTCATGGGCCTGTAATTCCAGCTGTCTGGGAGGCTGAACACAGGCAGATCACTATGAGTCCAATGTATGCAATGAGACCCTGTAGACCCTGTACTGAAATTAAAAAATAAAAGAATCTGTCGAATTCTAGAAATGTAGTTCAAATATACCTAATGTGAATACTGTGATTTCAAGAATTCACTACTGCGAAGTGAATGAGGATATCTCTACATGCTTTTCTGGCTTGTCTGCTTTGCATTGTTTATATCTATAGTGTGTTCCATAAGACTTAGTTTATTTACTCCACCCCAGGAAATGCAATACAAATGAAGTTAGAACACATTTTCCGTTAGATTTTTATTTTCTGTCCTTTCAGCTGAAGCCCCTGAGGAAAGTGATGCTAGGAGTGAAAAGGAACTACAAGATGATCCATTGGGCTTTTAAGAGCTACAGAGTCTGCAGTGACTTTTTCCCTTATACGCAACATAAGCAAAATACAGCAGGCAATGATGTGAGATGCAATAAAGATTTTATTATCATTTTATTGGGATGAACATTCTATCTTAGCCATATTTCTACCTATATAGTTCATTTATTCCAAACTTTTAGTAATAAACTTAATGGCATTTCTCACTTCTTAACACTTCAGCAATATTTTGTACTCTATGCATACATGTATGTGAAGTAGCAAAATACATCAGCCAAAGGTAAACAGAATTTGAGGTTACACTCAGTTACATAATGATGCATTAATAGTTTTTCTGTTTATTATATGTAATCAGTAAATGCTAACTAAATTCACTATTGACTTGCATCTCATTTCTTGCTGTTCTGCTTCCAGAAATACCAGATTTTTAAGGTCAACCATAATTGAATACATTACAAAATTTATTTAACACTGTCTTTTTTTCTAGGCATTTTGTCTAGCACTTTGTATTTCTTTATTTTATCTAATTCACACAACATTTTTTCAAGTCAGGAATTGCTTTTCTTATTTTATAGCTAATTTATAACTCTAAGGAATGAACTTACATGGATTCAAAATTAGATTTTTTGGACTAGTAATGTCTTCCTATGACTACACATGACAGAAGAGGATTGAAGGATTTTAACACAATATTCAATGTCAAACAATAACATATTTTAGTAGGAAAAGATCTAGCAAAGAAAAACTTTTTTTCATCTTCATTGATTCTGGAGAAATATAATAAATACTAAGAGTAGAAAATTAAAGCTTTGTTCAAAGACATTCTTATCTTGACAACCTGGAGAAATAATTTTAAAAAAGCAAAACAAAAATATATAATTGCCATTTGACAAATATATATAAATCATGTAGGTTAATAACATAAGGTAGGAACACCTACTCATGCATTTCAGCAAAATAGTAAACATTTGTATTACATGTAGAAATTAATAAGAATTATAAAATTTAAAACCTAGGAGATTAAATGATGGAGAACTATAGCTCTGTAGTTAGTGTAAGTGGCCCATAAATATATGTAACATTGTATAACAATGTTCATCCACATTTATTTTATGACTTCTCAGTAGTATGAGTATTCTTACATAATGAAATAATTGTTTTAGACAATCCCCCGTCTTTCTTCATTTAAATTCAATCATCCAGAAGACAGAAACACTGCATTCCCTTTATCATTAAGTAAATGCAGATTGAAATTGGTAGTGATAAAAGCATTTTCAAAGAAATTTCCTTAATATGAGGATCATAGCACTGTGTTCTTCTTTATTTATACTAAAATATTGATTGATTGATTGATTGATTGATTGTATTTTTAGGACAGGGTCTACAGGATCTATAAGGTCTCACTATGTAGATTAGACTTATAGTGTTTCTCCTGCTTTCAGCCTCCTAAACTCTGGGATTACAGGCATGTGCCACCATGCCCAGTCTCAATCACAAGCTCAAAGCACTCTAGGGCAAGGCCAACACAGCATGCCAGGGATTGAATGCACTGTGTTCTTCTTAGTAATTTAAGTTCACTAAATATTGTTTCAGTCAACCTCGCCAGGCATAGCTAGCATTCGGAGGGAGATCATGGAATATTTTGTAAGTCAGATACAAAGTAAGTTATCTTTGTGCAATTCAAAGTATTAAAATTTTTAAATTTGCTTCTACAAATGACACTTTTCAAACAGAAAACTTGATATTCCCTTGATACCTACTGTCACCAGAGTCCTAGGAAAGGCAATTTGTAGGGAAACCATGTTTTACCTTCAAAAGACACATGAAATAAGCTAATTTTTCCATTTTCTGTACAGTGTAATAACAGAAGAAACTCAATATTTTGCATAAAATGTTTACAGATGAAAACATTCATAAAATATTTTAAAATGACCTTTAACAATTTTTATTTTCTTGTTTTAAAATAAAAACCAATAGATATAAAATTTTTCTTGCTGAAAATTTTCTGGACATCCAGTTGCTAGCTATATTTCTGCTTTAGATTTCTAATTCTCTTTTCGCATCAAAATCACTTTTTAAGTCATTCAAACTATGAGATGAATTTGTAGATTAGTGCAAATAACAGTATTCTTTAGTAAATATTCACTTATTCCTCATTTTGCTTGTGAAATAGTGGAAAATGAAAAATCGGAGAGTTACTATCACATGTTAAGAAATGTTTTCTAAGTATTTAGGCTATGTTCAGAGATTATTTTAGGTCTATATGGTACCTTGAATTTAAAAATAATTTTTTTATTTATTTCTTACCTAAGAAAAAGAAAAGACGTGGACTATTAAAAGCTTACCATGTTTAAAGTCTCTAGGTCAATTTAGAAAGACCAGTAGGAAATCAATTTCTCATTACAGGCTTGGCCTGGATTTAAAATGGAAACTTTGAATGAGATAAAATGTTCTCTCTCCCTTCTGTCGTCAGTTTAGTAGAAGTGATCAGTGGAAACCAATGTGATCATCCAACTTTGTTCTAGTCCTTTTTGTTCAGGTGTTTAAGATGGAAATGAATGAATATCTGCCATATGTTTATTCATTATTCAATATTTATGGGAAGCATACCAAGAACTACACTAGGCATTACAGGCACAAAGGCAAATGTTTAACATGTGTTTCCTGCTTAATGATCTTTCATTATATTATATATGAGAAGAAAAAGTAACTGAAAAAAAAGAAGCACTAATTGTAAAGACACAGTGTGACTGCTACACAATGAGTGATTAGTAGTAAGATAACATTGCAATATTACTATAGGATACAAATCTGCTAGAGACCGGGTTTCAGGGTGCGCTTCAGGCTAGCCTTGAACTCACTTTGTGACTTCCGCTCATCTTGAACTCACACAGATCCTTCTGCTTCAACCACCAAAGTTCTGGAATTACAGAAAAGAGCTACTACATGAAGGCTTACATATTTTAAGAGCACTAAAAACATTTTGCAAAATAGGTGCTGAACATAGGACTATTTAAATGGGTGTCAATAACTAAAAGAAAGGAGTTTAAGGTTCTAAGTCCATCTGACCATCTGAACACACAAAGGAAAAATGAGATGAATTATTAGTTCAATATAAGGAATAAGTTAACTGTAATGAAAAACCTTCTTATCATTAGGACTCTTCATCTAAAAAAGAAGAAGGGAATCAGAGAATGCTAGCAGAGCAGATTAAAGGCTAGTTAAGGAAGCAATGATTGGATTTGGCTAGCATAATAAACTTTTGAATTACTTATCTATATATATGTATTTAATCCAGGCTGAAAACCAGAAAGGCAAAGATGAAAACACCTCATAATATTAAAAATAATTCTACAAATACACTAGGAAAAATAGAAAATGACTAACACATTTTATGTGCATATTACTTTGTTTATTCAGTATGCAAGCATTTATTTGGCATGTATATATAGTACCAAGCACATATTTAGAACTTCACTAATTAGAAGACCAAAAAGTAATCAAGTATAAAAGTCTCTCTCATTATAAGATCACTTGAAAACAATTTAGGAAATGGTAATATCTTGAAAGAAGTAAAGCTAAATTGATACAATGCTTCATAAGAGGGAGCTTATTTCTGGCTCTCTTGGGATACAGAATGAAGATTTCACTGAAGGGGTGAGTTTCAAGCTGACTAACAGGATAAGAAAAATGAAAAATGCTTCATAATCAAAGGAGTGGTAGGCATTCAAATGGAATATATATATATATATATATTCAAAAATCAAGAGTAATCAATTTATGAATGCCCAAACAATCTCTGTAATATCAGGAAAAGATTATCTGTATTTAGAAAGAAAAGAGGAGATTATGGAAGTGTGTAGAGAAAAGAAGTCTGAAGTTTTAGCTTCTATAATGTTCCAGTCATATATACTGTAACAACATTTGCTATCTCCTATAATGAAAATGTGTTTTTTACAAAATTAAATCCTAGTTAATAATTAGTTGGACTTCCACTCTGCTTTCATATTGAGGATATTTGCACTGCTTGATAACCCAAAGCACTTTTTAGCTGACTGGCTGGAAAATGTCAAAGT
>NDGN011325382.1:0-11949 GCA_002564285.1 Tympanoctomys barrerae
AGAAAGAAAGAAAGAAAGAAAGAAAGAAAGAAAGAAAGAAAGAAAGAAAGAAAGAAAAACAGCCAGCAAGCAAGCAAGCAAAGGGTTTTGGCAGCACCATCTTTATGGCCTTACTGGGCTGACTCCATTTGCTGCTTGCAAATTTCTTTTCCAGAGCATCCACATTTCTGTCATCTCCATGTTCCTGGGGCTTTCACTATCCCTTTTGCTGTACCTTCAGAGTTATTGTCACAGCTTTCCCTATCTCCCTCTCAGAGAAACACTCCCTGGCATTCCAGAGTTTGCTTTGAAATCTGTGTGGAGACCTCCATGATCATACAGCCTTTGCAATCAGCATGCCTGAGAAATTAACATCATAAAAATGGTACTGGGATCTGAGGCTGCCGTGAGCAGTAGCTGGGCCCCCTCAGAGCATGGCTCCAACATCCTGGCTGAGCCCAGTGAAATACATCCCAGGTAGCCAATTCCTCAGCAGTCTTTCACCAGCAAGGAGCCACTGGTCTCCCTTCTCAGAGGAAAGGCTTACACTTTTGTGCCTTTCAGCTTGTGATGATTGGCATAACGCTGATACCTGAAATGGCTTCAAGCATCTTTCTTCTTGTCCCTTTTCAAAGTACTTGGGTTTTTTTTGGGGGGAGGGTTGCTGTTGTCTTTTGATTTTTAATGAAACTAATCTCTTCAGCAAGCACACTTTCTTTGACTCCAACTTTACATGCCTTTTCCCTGTCACAATTTAATTTTGTTTTCAAATCTTTCCACTCTGCTTTTTGCTCCCAGTTCTCCTGATAACTTTATCCATAAGCAGATGACAGTACCCATGATATAACATGAAAATTAGGCTGCTTTGAAGTTTCTTTGCCAGAACAATTAGTATCATGTAGTACCCTTGACTTCAGCTTCCCACCAAAGTCTGAGAAGATGGGCAAATTATAAACGAATTCTTTGCTAGAATGGAACATGCAACTTCCAACTGTATCTTCATTTCCAACTGAAACTTCATGATGTTTCTTTATTGTCTGGATCTTTATCTTTGTTCTGGTCTTCTGAGCAACATCCTGATTACCCGCTAAGCTTCACTGGCAGGCTTTTTGTATACTGCATCCCCAGAGTTTTACTAATTTTCCCTCACACCAGTATGAAAACCTTCTAACCTACATACTCAGGTAGAATTACAATGACCCCACTTGTCCGGTAGCTATTTCTTGTATTAATCAACTTTTCCATCTCTTTGGAAAAATTATCTGAGTTCTGCAACTTAAAGCAGGAGAGGTTTACCTTAGGTCAGCATTTCAGATGCTTAGTTTATGGCTCAGCTGGGGCAAAGCATAAATATCACAATGAAAGTGTCTCGTGTAGCAAAGCAGCACACCTGGAGGCAGCTGAGAGACATTGCAGATGAAGGGGTCAATGAACAATCATATGACCTCAAGATGGGTAGAAGAACGCCACAGTCACAAGCGTTCTTTATGAATTTTCTAGGTGGACCCAAGCCAAGCAAATTGACTAGGTAGCTTAGCTGTCATATTAGGTGATGCAATGCTATACACTGAATAGTCTTGAAAGTCAGTAATCTGTACCCCCTGCTTCTTCAACTTCCTTCCTAGCATTTAGCTGTTTTTAAAATATATATTTAATTTTTAATTATATAGAAAAATTAGATTAATTGATTCTGTAGGCTTATTTGCTGAAACAAAGTAAATTTGCATCATCACCAACAAAATCTTTGAATGCAAAAGGATTTTCAATTACATAATTTCACTTTTTATATAGTACATTTTCAAACTTCCTAGCATTTTGTAATAATATTTTCCTTACCATATATATATATATATATATATATATATATATATATAGTATTTGGTACAGGGTCTCACTATGCAGCTTAGATTCATAGTAATCCTCCTCTTTTCAGTCTCCTCAATGCTGGGATTACAGGCATGTGCCACCATTCCTGGACTCTAGCTGTGGCTCAGCGTGCCCAGGGGCAGGGCTGGTACGGCATGTGATGCCAGTGATTGAACCCCAGGCCCTGCACTTTCCTAAGCAAGTGCTTAGTCTCCTGGTCTATCTCACTGGCCATAATTAATTAATTATTGATGAAATATTTTAACAATGTTAGGTTTTATTCACACATGCTGATACTATAAATAAATTTACTTTTATTTGGTGCCACACAAATACAATTTATGTAACATGAAATACTTACCTGAATGTTTTCAGACACTTGACTTCCTCTAAACTTGATGTTACATATCAGCCCTACACATTAACTTTTATAAAATACAAATAAGTGTTTCTGATATCCTGTGTCCAGGAAGAGTTTATTATAATTCTCCCTCCTTGTCCCCTCTTCCATCATATCAGGGACCTGCAATAGTTTCTGTTTGCATAACAAAGTGAATATCACCTTGTTCATTCTCAAAAGAAATTAACTCAGGAAGTGAAACATTTTTCCCTCGTGACTTCCTTAAGCAACAGATAAAAACCCAGAATAAATAAAATCTGAAGTAATACACTGTTAGCAGAGCTTACAGTTGAGATACTTTATGTATGGCTTTATATCAAAGCCTTATGTGAGAAACACTTGATTAATAATGGTGTTAAACACATCACAATCATAATACGACTGGAAAATGCATTGGCCTACAAAACCTTCCTCTAGTTCATCAATTAATATTGTTGCAACACTGTTTTATTAGGTAATATTTTTTTATTTTTTAATCTTTTAATTAATTATTTGATACTGGACCTTGCCATGTACTTGGACTTGTAGTGATACTCCTGTCTCAGCCTCCCTGGCCGGAAGGCATGTATCAGCATGCTGGGTTTCAGGGCTGACAGTGTGGGCCTGGGTTCCAGGACCGGCAGGGCATACAACACGAGGGATCGAATCCTGGTCCTTGAACTTGCCAGGCAGGTGCCTGCTGCTGAGATCTCACCCAAGCTCTAGATACCATTTTAACTTCTTATATTCAGAGGAATGAGCAGACTAGTTGAGGTTCAATATTCTCCTGTTAACATATGTATATTTCATGTTCTTTGTCAGGTAAGTTTTCCAATCAATTTATTTGTGTTCTTATACTCACGGAAGAAAACTTAATGTTCATACAAAATTGTAGTACATCACAATCTTCAAATAACGTTCTGCTGTGCTTTTCTGTAGTCAATCTTCAATAATACTGTTTCCTCTTTACATAACATTCTCCCCATAGGGCTGAAGAGATAATTCAGCGGAATAAGCACCTGACTGGTAAGCACAATGTCTTAGTTAGTTCAATGTCTGCAACACAGCAAGACATTGTATCAAATAAATAAATAAAATTTTAAAAGATTTTTTAAAATTCTTCCCATAATACCACTGAATAGGTTGGACCAGATAGTTCAACAGATTAAAGTGCCTGATAAGTAGATTGAGGGACCTGGGTCAATCCCTGGTGTGTAGTGCCGGCCTTGTCCCCAGGGGTTGCTGAGATGGTGATTGAGACTGGGTGTGGTAGCACTCACCTGTAATCCCAGTATTTGAGAGGCTAAAAACAGGAGGATCGCTACAAGTCTGATCTATGTAGTGAGAACCTGTAGACCCTGTACTAAATAATAAAAAAAACCTCTCAATTATACTTTGATTTATTGTATTACTAGTAATGATGTTTTAACAGCTTTATTTAAGTCTAACTGATATGGAATGAACTAATGTTTAAAGTGTTCAATTTGACACATTTTAGCATATGTGTACTATATGAAACTATCACAATAATCAAGATAATGAATACAACTTCTAAAAGTTTCCTCCTACTCTTTTCAAACCTGACTTTTTTGGTAACTTTTCATCCCATCTCTTCTACCCTTTCTGCGTGGAACAGTGCGTTGTTTTCTGTGACTATGCCCTTGTCTTTTTCTATAATTTTATACAATGGAATTATATCACACATTTTTCTTAGGATTCTTTCTTTTACTATTGTTTTGGACAGCTGTCATATTTTATAATGAATCAATAGTTTCCTTATGGAAAGAAGTTAATACATTCTTTCATCTCTTTTTTTCAATTGTCTTTCCTGTCTTCTTAATTTCTTATACATTTCTTTCTTCTTCCAATTTTTCATGCATATATCTGATAATATCAATAACTGGCTGGAAGAAAACACTATATTACAACAAATACTGTGAAATTCATATTACTTTGTTCATTTTTATTTTTTCATGTATTTAGTACAGGGTTTACAGGGTCTCACTACACAGATTGGACTCATAGTAATTCTACTGTTTTCAGCCTCCCAAGTGCTGGGATTACAGAGATGGAACCCTGGCTGCTGCGCTCTGCCTAAGCAGGCACTTTTGTCCACTGAGCTATCTGGCTGGCCCCATATTACTTTGTTAAGTGACAATCTGTATTACTTGTAATTTTTTCTGTTTTAATTCTAATTTGTGCTCTTTAAAAAATTTAAAAAATAAAAATAAATAGATGTAAGATGAAAAAATTAGTTTCCTTATTTTCTTATCTTCCAGTGCTAGCATTTCATTGTTTTGATATCAATTTCACTCATTTGTATGTTAATAAATATCTGGGTTAATTTTAGTTTTTGGTAATAATACCTGTGGATGTAGAACTTTTGCATGGTCATATTCATATATATATATTTTTCTTTGTGTTTAGGGAAGGGTCTAGAGGGTCTACAGGGTCTCACTGCATAGATTGGACTTGTAGTGATCTTCTTGTTTTACAGCCTCCCAAGTATTGAGATTACAGGTGTACACCACCATGTCTAGTCTCAATGGCTGTCTCAGAGCACCCCAGGGGAAGGCCTGGAATGGCAGGCCTGGGGATCAGCTCCAGGCTCCTGTGTCTGCCTAAGAAGGCACTTTAATCCACTGAGCTATTTGGCCAGCCCTCTTATATTATTTTTCCTAGATAAATATTCTAGAAATGAAATAGCTCGATCACCTTGTAGACAAACATTTACAAAAATTTCTAACAAATTGCTTCAATATCTGCTAAAATTGTGACAGAATTCAAGGATTTACCAATAGCTACAGAAATAATTGCAATCCCTCTTGGAGTTGTGTGTCTTTTCATCTGGCTGAGATATCCTCCAGTTATAAGAATATCTAGGGCAGGGAGATGACTCAGTAGAATAAGCACTTCCCTGGCAAGTGCAAGGGTCTGAGTTCAATCCCTGGTTCTTCCAAAAAAAAAAGGTCTACTTACCATTAAGTGTAAACAAAGCCTTATATTGTTGCAATCCTAAAGTTAAACATATATAGAAGAAGGATATGCAATAAAAATGAGTAATTAATTTGTTAATTTATCAACAAATTTACTCTTATTCATTATTCTGTGATCATGCAGATTGACTTATCCAAAAAAGCAGATTTATGAACTAGCAGAAAGGTAATTGTGATCAGGACCAAGAATAAGACTGACAAAAGAAGGATGATTTTCTTCCTGGTGCCTGCATGTTTTATTAAGTAGGCTCTTCAAGAGGGCTCCTTCTTGTTCACAGGGCTCTTACTTTCTGCACTTTCCAGGTGAGCAGAACATGTACTTTATCTTAAAGAGAGTTCTTACAAGGATCAGATTTTCCCAGAACTTGATTTGTAAGTGTTTGCAAATTCTTTTCTGGCAGACTCCTGTAGATTGCAGCTTCTCCTTGTATACCTCCTTCAGAATACAATGTTTCTCAAGTTAAACTCATAGGACGGAGCAGTCGGAACCTGCTTCCTAGAGTTTGATTTTATCCTTCCATATTGCATGGAAGCCAAAATTTTGAGCAGCTCTTGGCTTCTAGCTGCATCTTTTCTCCAGTAGAATCACAATGAAATGAAACCAGTAAGACATCTCTCTATGAGCAAGCTCCCTGAGCAGCCACTCCTCAGGTGCTTTTGGCAAGCTGAGAGTGTGGCTTCCTCTAGAGTCATAAACATACAGCAAGTCCCGCATCTACAGAAATGAAGGTGGGGACAAATGGAATGATTGATTCCTCCTCTGCAGATGCCCAGCAACAGGGACTGCATCTGCTCCACGCATTTTCTGTTCTCTTCCTCTTTATAGCTATCTTTAGTTCGTGCTAGCTGTGTCACATTGGATGCTTTACTCACCTGTCAAAATGACTCTTAATAATTCATGTTTTTTTTATTGTGTGGGAAAAAATTTCATTTGTCATTATTCCAAAACTTAAATGTGGCTATAAGTATTAAATTTTGAAAAATTTACCCTTTTATAGGTCTTTTCTCTCTCCTTTTTTGATTGAAATTTTATGTAGCTCACAATTTAAATCAATATAATTATAAGAATAGATAGGTTTACTTTTATGGCAATATTTAAGTGATATTGAGTTTTTGCCTTTTCTAAAGATATTTTCTGTCATTTAATTGTTGGCTTCTAAAATACTGCAATGCCAACATCACTGAGGTTGAGATAGTAAATTATGGCTGCATACAATAGATTCTTGTCACATTAATCAATATCTTTGTTTGTAATGTGATGTATATTTATGTGTGTGCAGATGGGAGTGCTAAGGTGGGCCAGAGACCTCAGAAACCAGAAGTGACTGAGCACCATCAAGTGTGATTCAATGTCTGATAAGGGGAAGAGACTACTCACTGTCTTAAAAGTTCAACAGACCTAGCTAGCAAAGGTATTAGATTTTTTTCTAGTACTAGTGGTTGAATGCATAGCCTTCATACTAAGCTACATCTCAGTTCTTTTGGTTTGTTTTCATTACTTTTATAGAAAATGTCTTGGGAAGTTGACCAGGTTGACCTCAAACTTGTAATTCTTGTTCATGCTCCCTGAGTGTCTGGATTCCAGGTAACAGCAATCATGACCAGATTAGATGCTGTTTTAAATGCGTGCTATTCATGCAATTGTTTGGAAATGTACTGCAGCAGAATTTCTAGATGTAGTGGAAACTGTGTCTGAAAGCTGAGACTCTAGGAAATGAGAATAATACACATAATACAACTGAGGCTGAGAAACCATTTTTCCTCCATGCACCTAAATTTGAGCAATACAGAATCAATCTACCTTCCATTGTCCTAAAAGAAAGAGAAATAATAAACAGACTCAGGTAGACTGTGAAGCTCTAGAGTAGAGACAGGTATGTTCAGGCCCTTGGCCTGACCTTTAGTAAACTTTACTTGAAATTGATTAAAAGTTCATATGCACTGCTGTACCTCTAATACAGACTGCTGTCATACAAGAGATTACAACAGAGTGAGTTCTGGGAAGGCCATGTGTACAAAAGCGCTCCTTCCCCAGTACCATGTCAATCACATTCAGAGAGAATCAATGAGAGGCACCCAGGATGGGCTACACATCTTTTAAAGTCCTAGAACTTTATAAGTCCTCCTTCTTTTTCCAGTCACTCTGGCATTACTTTTTTCATTTGTGCTAATATTTTGTTTTTTATTGGACTGGACCTGCTCTAAGCATACTGTCCTGTTAACATCAGTAAGTATAGCTGCTTTTTCTTTAGTATTGAGTGCCCACTAGCAGTTCTTTGCTTGCCATGCACAAGAACCAGGAATCTTTCAGAGGCATCACAGACAACATCAGGAAGGTTGGGTATTTTTCAGGAATGAAGTTTGGTTGAGAAAAATGAGTAATATCACCACTCCTCCAGCCCTTATACAACATTGATGTAATGCCAAATACAGCTTTATGTATTTTTTCATAAGGAAGGCATAGCCAAATGTGGAGGATTTCCAGGGAAGCTGCCCAAGCTGAGGAAATCCTCACATTCAGTGAGGAGCCACTTATATATAATAACAACATATTCACAGCAGATGTTCCAGAAATCTGATGATTTCATTTTTATTGTCAGAATGAAAATTAAACTATTTCAAAATACATCTCAAATCTAGCCTGGCCTTTCCAAATGTGGCGATGCATGCATGTAATCCCAGCATTCAGAAGGCTGAGGCAAGAGGATAGCTGAGAAGTCAGAGTACAGCCTAAACTACACAGCTTGAACTATGTAAAGTGAGTCTCTGTATCAAAAACAAATAGAAAAAATGATCTGGCCCCACTTTTGCCTTGTGGAGTATGATTGTCAGACAGGATGTTTAAGATAGGAATAAAGCTACCACTGACCTGGCAGAAATCAGCTATCATTATGCTGCGACGGTCCACATCAGAAAGTCTGACAAGTAGAAGAAACAATTACTAAAGGGGAAGATAACAACAAATAAGATCAGCAGAGAACAGAGTGGCATGATTTCCTCCATGACGGCACACTCAGGGGCTAGGTACATGACCCACTGCAATGTTCCTACCCACAAAAGTGTCTATCCAGTCTTTCTACGTGCAGTAGCAGAGGCTCGGGATTGTTACTAGGTCCTGGGGTTCTCATGTTTCCTCCCACTGCTATTTGCTATATTTTTCCCATCATGAACTAATAATTCCTTAAGACAAGGCCAAAAGTAGTGAGGATTTACATTTTTTAAAGGTAAGAAAATAAACATGCTCTGCAGAGCAAGTGCGACTCAAGACATGAAAAAGAAATGCACTCTATAGTGTGAGAGTGGACCACTAACAGAGAGCACAGTGGTCATGGACTCATTCGATGGTCTTTTGTATGTCCCACTGCTTAGGATGACATCATGTCAGGACCTTCTTATCAAAAGCCTCTTTGATTACTCTTGAGAATTGAAGAAAACATTTTCGGCCTATGAGTCCTATGATGTCATGGATAACAGGCCACACCCTCTTTCCCAGTCAGCTGGCTATGCTTTCATCTCCTGCCCCAAGATCTCTCTTTATACTCATTCTGTAATGGAACTCCCGGTTCCAATGTATTGATGACATTGTGTAATATCATGAATATCATACTCTTTTGCAGAAAATAGCATTATGAGAACACTTATCTATGCACAAGGAAATGAACTTCAGCTTCCATAAAATTCAATCTTTCCCACAGTTGATTCTCCCCCTTCCCAAGGTGTACAGTTTATTGGGCCATGTTACCATGAAACTCCCTCATGAACCATTCCAGTTTTCTGTCATATACTGAAAATGCTTCTTGTATGGATGGGCCCAGCAGCAAGAAACCCCAGTGTCTGGTCTTTTGCTGCAGCACAACCTCCATGATAATAGCCAGCTTGAGAAAGGAGAAAATCTGAGTGGTCTATGGGCAAAGCTACAGGTAGTATGGCTGATAGTAACTCATGAGTCTTGGACATTCATTGTTTATATTATGGACAGTGCCGGGAAAAGTGGCACAAAAGTCCATATTGAGATACATGTATTGATGGGCATGAAAATGTTGACTAAAGTCACAACTAACTTCATAACATTACCTACTCCTGTTAAATCTCTACTCATGGAAATATGGACAAGGGTGCTTTGACTAAGATGAAGTACTTAGCCCTAGTCTGAACACTAAACTGGGTCTGTGATTAAATTTGAAAATGGCTAAAACAGTGCTAAGGTAGGATGGAGCATAAATGCAGTGTAGAATTGCCCTTCAAATACAAATATTTGACAGCAGGTAAAATCTAATGCTAGGTTTACCAAATCTCTGGCCCTAGCAATGCTTTGGTGTTATTGTTGTCATCATCATCATTATTGTTGTTCTAAAAGAGAAAAAACAATAAAAATGATTCAGAATTTCAAAACATAATGATAGAAAATCAGCGATGGTTATTATAATGCATATTACTATGCAAATTAGTTGCTCAGATTACCAGATATGCCAGTCCAGCCATCATTTGTTATTGGTGGATTTCTTTATGATAGCCATTCTTTTTGGGTTGAGATGGCAACTCAGTGTTTTAATTTGCATCTCTCAAATGACCAATGATGTTGAACATTTTTTCATGTATTTATTGTTCATTTCTATTTCTTCATTTGAGAAGTGTGCATTGATCTCATGCTTATTTTTGGACTAGGGCTTTAATGGAGTGGATCTGATTTTTTAAAATCCTTTATATGTTCTAGACAGAAATCTTTAATCTGAGGAAATTTTTACTCACTTTTTTCCCCATTCTTGGGTTTTATCATTACTCTGTTGATGATTTCTGTTGATATATAAGTATTTTTCAATAAGAAAAGATCCCAGATGTTCATTCAGTGAAATTTTTCCCATGCAGTTTTTTTGTTTGCTTGTTTATAAACTCTTTTCCTATTCCTCCATCTTTAAGATTTCTACCTAGTTTCACTTTGGTAGATTTAGTGTTTCTATTTTAATGTTTAGATCTTAATCCAATTTGACCCTAGTTTAGTGCATGGTGATAGACATATGTGGAGGTTTAGTTTTTGGCATGTGAAAGCTGGTTTTCCAGTGCACCATTTAATAAAGAGGCTACCTTTCTTCTAGTGAACATGTTTGTACTGGCCGTAGTATTTGACTCACATATATGGACAGATAAACTGAGCCATCTACTTGGCAGATTGATTATTTTCTTAGTTACTGTCTCATTGCTAATATAAAATACTTGATACCCACAAGTCCAAAGAAGATTTATTTTAGCTCACAGTTTGTAGAACTTTCAATACAGGGTCAGCTGGTTCCAAGGCAAAGTAACATGGGAGGGACATAGAAGGCAAGAGAGGGCAAACCATTCAAGGCACAGCAGAGGGCAGAGAGCCACCTCCAGTATAAAAATCTCTTGATTAGTGCTACCCATACTCAGACTAGGGCTTCCCTCTTTAGTAATTCCAACACATATAACTATACTAAACCTTAATCCAGTATCATACATTCCTGATCCAGCCATCTCCTACAAAGTCTACCTGTGAGCACACTGGGTTTTGGAGGAACATCTAGTTATAAGTCATAATAACTATATTGTCCATTTACCAAAGCAAAGGACATAAATGTGCAGTAATTAGACTTTTCTGCCAAGACAGCCAATAAACTGTCAGTATCAAAGGTTTTAAAAAGTTATATGTGAGGTACAAATAGACACACTAGACTGATAGGCCATTCTGTTTGAGGTTAGTCTCCCAAACACAGCGTAACATATTTTCACCAGCTTTATAATCCACTGGTAGCACAGTCAGTAGAAAAGAACAGCTTCTTAACACAATAAGTGTGGACACGTAGACAACCTCACCTTGGTTGAATGCCCAAAGTATTTAACGCCCAAGGTAAGATAATGAAAATATCTCAAGGCACTGTTGCTCACCTCCTGGACTGGCATGTCCTTCCATGATTAGTTTAATGAAACACTAAAGGACCCAACATGTGGGCCAAATGTGTGATGCTCATTATATTAGTTCCATTTCTGCTGTGATCTTGTCCAACATAGATAATGCTGCTAGTATTGTCCTGTTAGATGATATATCTTTGATATATCCATGGCACTACTCTTGCATACATATATGAGGTCCTGGGCTCTACTTTTCATACAATTGGTGGTTCAGAACACTTATTTTTAATAATATACCAATTTTCATGTCCAAGTGCTTGAGGTTAATTCCCATTTGAAAATCATTTTCAGCTGTTATGTGCTAAAAAATGGAATCCTGCAAATGTATCTGTTAGTGATGGCTAAAGAGCCCAAGAACCTATCTCTCCTAGAAGCCTCATTATCAGCCTCAACAGCATGAATGATTGGGGATATTTACACAGATTTGGAATTGATTCCATGGATCACATACTGGTATTGGTATTTAGACTGACAGATGACATTATTTTGGAAACAGAACACTACCAAGACTTATCTACAAAACATAGTACTCACCAGCTGGATACCAAGTGCTCAGTGTTAACAGCATTATGCCTTAGAGACAATGATTAATTTGCCATTGATTGGAGGCACTATCCAGGTGTTTTCTAGTCCATCAAACAGGACCTAGTGGTTATATCACACCAATCTGTACCTCTGGTTGCATCCAGATTCAATGGGTTAGTGTACCTAGGATTTTTCAAAATTTATGTTTTTCAGAATTTTATTGAGAAAAAATAGCAATGAGACAGTTTCAAATCAAATTGGTAGGACAGTTTCAAT